>WITN01000248.1:0-106647 GCA_015025155.1 Lactarius quietus
CCTTGGACAACAAGAAGGGAACAATATTCGAGAGGGTGCAATGGGTGTATTTTGTCCAGCATGCCCACAGCCTGGAATCAATCTTCCAGATGATTGGAGTGTGAGATATGAGTTGTATGTGATATGTCCACAATCATATATCTATTTAAAGGCTAACAATATGCTATTTGACAGGAAGCAACTGATTTGAACATTTATTATGGATGGCAATTTCTCTGCTGAGCATATGAAGCATAGGTCTGGAGAAAAAGACATTGCTCTTTCGGCAGGTATGGGCTTCATGGCTGATCCAGAGCCATACAAAGAGCATCTCCAGACCAGAAGGCAAATAGATCAGGTATGTGGAAACTTGTAATTAGATTGCATTAACTAACACAAACTAAGCTGAGCACATGTAACACATACAATGCTATCAAGCAGGCAAATTCAAGCAGGGCTCACCTTGATGTCACAGGAATTGGTGCAACAGCCTGCAATCATGGGTATTTTGTTCCAACATCTGTTGTCGACTTTTAAAAGGAGAGAGGCACGTCATTTTGATTTTGTTCTGACGAAAGCATATCTCAATCTTCAATTCCAGGCAGATAAATATGGACTATAGTATATGCAAGGCACTCTCTTACAACATGCAAGATATTCCAATCGCACTTGTCATGTATGACATTATGTGCCAATATAGGGTTAACTTCCAGGACAGAGTCAAAGATAGTCCACACCTCTCCCTTCCAAGCTCCTTGGAACTCTGGACTGGAATAGGACTGTTCCATATTCATGGGCATCAGGACTCTTGTTTGCCTCGCTATTCCCCCAGCTATATCCCTGGAGCAAAGCAGGTTGATGGGGAAATAATAGAAACATTATGGGCACCACTGAATAACATTTCCAGAAGCATCAGAGGGATGTCCCTGAGCCATATGCAAGAGGTACTAGATGCTCACATGAACCACTCAAATTGGAAGAAGCTTGTCCGCATTGGTAAGTCATTCAACAATCTCCATTGCATATGTGCATATGTGCATATGAGACTGACATGGATATAACAGTTCCCTCCCTACTTAAGAGATGGAGGTGCTTAGGCAATGGCTTGGAGGCCAGCTCTAAAGCATATAAGGCTCTCAGTGAACACTTTCATTCCAAGACAGCACAATGGCTGAAGGAAGACAAGCAAGCTCAAAAAGACAGACAAACAATCCCATCATCAATGGATATATATGACACATTGAAGCGGAAAGGTATGTGGATCAGCCTTAAACAATCTCTACCCAACTTAGCCATGTGTGAAGCCCCTTCCCAAGCAGATATCCAGACACAGCTCATTATGGAGGAGCAAGAAGAGCATTCCATTCGTGGACAGACATCTTAGATTCAATGTGGGCTCAAGATTCAGGAAATGCAGTATGTTCGCCTAGCTCATATGCCATTGTGATATCACACTGATGTCATATCTAGATTGACTCTCGGATATCAGCTCTGGAGTGGAGGTTCTCATGTCACACTGGAGGAGCCACAAGTGATAGAGAACAAGCAAGTTCACCTTCAAAAGCTCATTGCCATGTTTGAGCATCAGGCAGATGGATTTCTTCTTCACCATGGACCAATGGACAATATGCCAATACCATCACTGGCAGACTATGCCAAGTATGACCATATCGATGACATTGACAACTCTGGAGTTACAGTGATGATCCCACATACCTCTAATCCACCATTTGGTGAAGGGCCCCACTCTGAAGATATCCCCATCCTGCTCCCATCGACACTTGGATGCCAATGGTGTGCCAGTCATGGGGTCAAATCTCTTGCATTGAAGGAAGCTAAGCTCCACTATGCTCAGGCAACTGACTCCATTCATGCTATTCGACTTGCCTTGGGATTCAAGTCTGCTATATTCTGAACTCAGGTCAGGGGTGCAAGAACACAGCAAACTAAGACCAGGGCTTGGACTGTGATCAAGAATGTAGATACCACAGTTCATCAACATGCCCAGAACTATGGAATGGCCAGGGATGCATATGAGAAGATTAAGGAGATGTCACAAACATCCCTGGAGTTGCCAGCACTCGCTCCAACTGATCTCCAGGTCAATACAGCTATTCTTGGAGCAGAACAGAGGGGCCAACACAACAAGCAGCTTTCCTGGATCTGGAGCTTTGGCATTTCCGGTAAAAAGGATGGAACCTGGATGGATGAGTGTACATAATCATATATTTTTCACAACATTATGGTCTTACTGACAGACTGCAAAGTTAATCAAGTTCATTGGCTCTGTGCAAAGGCACAGTTTGAACGATGGGAAGAAGAGGACGACAGTGTTCATAATGAGGCGGATTGGATTCCTGCATATTTCCATGCCCAGGCAGAGTGTTGGAAGAGGTGGATGAACATTGCAGCCCAAGGACAGCTTGCAGGCCATGAGGCATATGCTTCATGCCAAATACACATATGGGAAGAAATGTCTCGGAGTTCGAGAAAGGCACTCATACCAATTACATCTACTAGTCATAAGGCATAATCATATGATTGCTGAATCATGCATGTCTTTACATTTTCATTGTATTCTTCCAGTGTGTATCTTCCAATGATTTTGAATAATACTCACATTTGGACACAATGTGGAGGTGCAATATACATCAGTGATTGTTATGAATATTTATTATCTGATATCACTCTCAAAATAGATGCTCTACTGTCAGAAGATATCTGTATTCTGGAGATGCATTTATTTAGAGTTTGAGATATGTCATACGTGGCATGCACAAGAGTATAAGTGATATCAAAATATATTCCAGTCTAGACATGTGTAAGAGGTTAACATATACAATCTTAGAATGTGATATATGTCAGAGTATTTATATATATATGATAGGTGCAAAGCTAGAACAGGATATATACTGTATCATTTGCATACCAATTACTATATGTTTTAAAGAGATCTATATCTTGATTCATGTGCCTCATAGGTATATCTGCAAATCAATAACATTTGAAATTCCCTAATGGCATATACCCTGAAGTAGAACATGCTTTGTGTTATATCTGTAAGTGCACCATGTGTTGTAATACTCATACCACACATGTTGCAATATGCTTCAGACATATCTGCATTGCATATTCTCCAGTGTTGTGCCTCTTCTATAGTATGTGCCAATCTAAGGTAGGTGCATATGCTCATATGGACATCTAGTGTAGGTGAATTGCACAGCCCATATTGCAAATCCATTGGTACACTTTCCACCTTCAAGCATATGTGCATTCTAGTATATTAGTACACATTCTCAAGCCGGTGCAAGCGGATACATTCATATTTGCTATATAAATTTTGTTTTCTCAACTCATAATAGATAAATAGACAATGATTTATCTCATTCCTAGCACAATGGATATTCAGAATGATCTTTTTGACAAGTTCATTTCTCTCTCAGCCAATATTGGTTGGCCCATCTATATTGGAGGAGTCCCTTTTTTATTCTTAATATAAATTCCTTTTCACTTCAATCATGAGCAGATAAGGAGATGTCAAATTGTCTCAATCACAAAGGGCATACAAACTGGCTTTCTCGATTTACCATGTATCTTTGCTTCAAACTTATATCAGCTGACCCAAGAATATCGGGAGGAGGCTCTTTTGTATCCTCTGTATGAATCCTGTTTTATTTCAATTCCAAACACATAAGGATATAATAACATGTCTTATATCAAACACAGCAGATGTTTTTTCAACAATTGGATTCTGCTCCATGCCAACATCAGCTGGCCAATGAATCTTAGAGGAGTCTCCTTTGCATTCCCCATATAAATGCTGTTTTATTTCTAAGACCACTAGATAGGGAGATAATAAAATGTTTCATTTAATTACAGTGAATGGACAGAATATCATCTTCAACAAAGTCCTTCCGGTTCCGCTCTGAGCTGATATCGGCTGGTCTATGAATATTGGAGGAATCTGCTTTGTATCATTTATATAAAATATGCTTTATCTCAATTCCCAGTGGATAGAAGATCCTTGAGTATCTCATTTTCATCACAATACGTGCTTTTCACAACCATATCTCTGCCTTGAGCCAACATTGGCTAGCTCATGAATAAAGGAGAATTATCACATTTCGGCTGACATCGGCTGGCCCATGAGTATTGGGGCAGGATCACCATCAGTACAGCCATCAATTATGGAAGATGGTCATGACCATTATGTGAGACCATTCTCAGGAAGTAAAGGCTCAATTTGATGAAAAATTTCACCTTGTATCTTATACGTCGGAGGTCCGTGGCCATTGAAAATGGTTCCATCTAAATAAAACAATCCTCCAGCAGAGGTGAATGCAAACACCTTATTGTAGCAACGAATATGAGAACGAAATTCTCTCACATCATCTTCATCGGCTTCATAAAGTCAAGAAAGCTCGTGTGGTATAGGTACGACATAATCAATTACCACATTGCCTTGCAGGCAGCACACGCCATATTGAGTGTTTGTGACTGAACTTCTAACGTGCCTCTCTGATAACCAATGCAACGCATGGCATTGTTTACACTGGTGATTCATTCTCCCAAGGTAATGCACCTCCCATGTAAGGAAAGAAGAAGACTATTCAAGGTGAGTATGTGAGCCTGAACAGAACATACGGCATTACCTGGTCGATGCAGATGCCGTTGTTATCATCGTCTACTAAATCATCATCTTCTGGAACAACAGTAGAAAGTGTTGGCACATCCAGAACCTAAAGAAGGTATGTACTTAGGAATGTGGAGCCATCTTTTGCTCACTAACTCTTTCTTCCTCGCACTCCTAATGACAAGAAAAAGAATAGCCAATGAATTGCTTGTTGAGCAAAGGAATCATTAACATACATACCTTTTCTTTCTGCTCTCAGAAATGGTGAGCACGTTGGGCAATAGATCTTGCAGATTGCATGATAGGGGGAATAATGTTTCTCATATCATATCCCTCCTCATCCACACTATGTTGTGCACGTCACTAAGAGCTTTTGAGTTGAATACAAACAAAATAACACAAAATCCAACCTTTTCTTCTTGTTCTTGCATACGACGGTGACACTGTCCTATTGAGCATGCAGAAGACATGACAGGAAGACTTATGAAATAGGGGTTCTATGCAACACACACATAAAACAGTGTTACAAATTCACTATCGCCAAGTTGCTGAGACCTGCAAAAGGAATACAAGGCAAGTTGGAGTAGAAGATGCGTGTGCTTAACAGAGAAAGAAATTGCTACCCCAAAAAAGAAACAGGAAGTACCAAAGTGACAAGAACATAGTCGTGCTTTTTCGTCCAAACATGCATGGTCAATTTGTTATGACACAGCAGAAGAAAGTAGCTCATTGAAAAAACAAGGGGAAATACCGATGGTGTTGTTATTGGTGCAATTGTGTATATCGGTGCAATTGTGTAAACATGTGGTACACAGTGTAAAAATAAGTCTGCACTTTAGAAATCGATGCCTAAAAAAAAAAGGGATGCACAAAGAGAAATCTCACAACACTGTTCCATGGTTGAAATTGTTACAATTATGTACCAGCGAAGATTCCAACCCAGATGTACCAGCCTGTGTGCTGGTTGATTGCACCAGATATTGGTGGGCCCACAAGTGTGCCAAGTGAAATGACAGTCAAGTACATGCTTGTGCAGTGCCCGACATCAGTGTACTATCATCAATGCTGGAATAAATGACCCTCCATACCCTATGTTGGCAGCTTGGCTGGTGATAATTGTTGTGGCAGCCATCTTGTCATCTTCACTTCTCTGTAGTTGCATCTACTCATTACTCTGGGTTGCCCTCATTGTCATCTTTGCGTGGGATGGGTTCGCACCTTGAAAAACCATCAAAACAGTATGTGGACAAAGAATAAGAGCAAGGAAGAGAAAGAAAGCAGAAAGCCTGACTGTGTGAAGTCAAAGGACACCGGTACTCGGTTTGTTCACCATGTGCTAATGGCGCTGACTTGTGAAGTTAAGTGACGCAGTCGCTCATATTTCCCACCCATGCATCGACTCAACCACTCACCTACACACCTCCTCACCTTCTTGTCCACCCTTCTTGTCTTACAAGTCTTCTTCTAACTTCGGAAGAACAATGGTGAGTAATATTACCATTTGTTTAAACAACAACTTACTAATTCTCACAGCTGTTGGCTGCCTTGCACATTGTTGTTGTGGCCATTTACTGGCTGGTGCTCAACCTTGTTGTCATTCCTGTTGAGGGATTGGTGAGTGGTTCTTTTCTCCATCTTCAACCGTATCGAGTCTTACCTTTGCAGTTGCGCATGAACAGCTGGCGGGCAGAGCTTAGGCTCACCGCAGGTTTGACCTTCACTACCATCGAGCATGGTGAGGTCTTTGACCGTGCAATCCCTATGCGGATCTGGTTCCCCCAGGAGCTCTGTGCGCATGCTGTGGTGGTGCAGATTGTGGAGATGGACACGTCAGACCGTGTTTGAACATGGGCAAGGGGATGTAAATAGAAATAATGGAGTGGATTTATAAAACTTGATTCGGCTTTCGCAGCGTTACACTGTTTATTACACATTCAGAGTGAACGAGAGACAAAGGTGATAAGATTGTTAGATCTTCCAGCTGGCGCAAATCGAGATGTCAGTCATGTGATGTTGGTAAGTAAACGTATCAAACAGGTGATAGGTCTCTAAAAAAACTATAATTAAAATGTGCCAGCAGTAGAGCAGACGGACAAGCTCACAAATAGATGCAAGGTTACGACTCATGTGCAACTTCAGCCTCTGAGAAGTGACATCTTCGAAAAGTAGATGATTAGTTCTGGTATTTGTTGTACAGGCAAATCATGATATACGAAACAGGGGGTACCCACATAGATATTGCCTTCTGTCATCTTGCTTTACTTGTGCTTGCATGCAGGCATTGTAAGTTGTCTGGCTGCAATATATTCTCTGTCTGCACACCTTTGTGATGAAAATGTCTTTATTTATTTATTTACCGCAGGCGATGGCCCACCAAGTGCATGCTGGCTGCTGTGTATGAAACCCCAAGTCAGTAGAAGACTGACAGGGTTGCACAAAGAATTAAAGCATCGATTCAGTGGGTTTCAATCTGTTATAACCTGCATAAACTGAAACATAAGAGAAAATGTTGAAGAAAATGAAAAATGTGTATTAATATATGAAGATGCAACAAAACAAAAGTACACACAAAGAGAAACCTCGCTGTGTCATAAGCGAATGTCAAACTCATCAGCTATCATCCAATCTGCCATTGGAATGAGAGAAATACAGAACAAACATCACCTGAAAATGGCCCTGTAAGTGGAAACAGATAGCTGAGACGGTGATGCACAACCGTAAAATCAGCAGAATAGACATCCACAACATGAGGTGACATGATCAAATAAAATTCTGACTACAACATGGCCATTTCAATCAGTGCTGACAACAGCAGTTTAAAAAATTACAGACGGAGATTTGACAACACACAAGAAGAAGACAGTGTGGCAAATGCACATTGACATTTCAAACTCCGAAAATATCTGAAGACAAAGAGCCAAACTCATGTGGTGCACCTGTTGGTATACTGTGCAAGAAATACATGACATCGAAGAAGAACACATATTTTATTTTACAGGTGCATTTAAAGAATACTATGAAATGGAATATGAGGTGTATGAAGTCCGATATGGTCTGCATTGTCAGCCAGGAAGAAAGTAGCTCCTAAACGAAAGAAGCGGAAGAACAAGAAAATCTTAGTAAGAATAAACGATCCACCAAGTGACACAAAAGTGCTCGCACCTTTCCACATGAGGAGTGTGGTCATCAACCAGTTGCGCTCTGAACATGCATGTCACTGTTATTCACTTCTTCACCCGGAGGTTGCACGTCATTGGCGTCGATGTTCATAGAGTGAATGTTGTCTGCGATTAGTTCTTCTCATTTATTTGTCTGCAGAACAATAACAAGACACCATCAATACTGTGTGATGTGTGCAAACACATGAGACATACTTCCAGTGCAATTTGCATGTCATCATCTTCAGCGAGTGAAGCGACTGTTGCCTGTGTTTGAGACACATCCGCCATTTGCTCATCTCGTTCATTAATCTGCACAAAAAGAACAAGACACAGTTAAAATATTTTGATGTGTGCAAACAAATGATACAAACCTCCGATGCAGTGTGCGTGTCCTCATTACCTGCAAGTGAAGTGACCGGAGGAGTCTTTACTGTGCTACCAGTAGCAACATCGTGATCAGAGGAAGAAGAGGGAGACGATTGAAGTCTAGGCCTGTGCTGAAGCTGCTGACGTGTATTGTGTTGATGGTCAGTGTCTTCTTCCACAGAATGCAAGATTGCATCTGTATCGTCATCCAATTTGTCCACACTGGATTCCTCCTCCTCCTCGTCATTTTCTTTCAACTGGGATGCCTTTGACTTTCGCCACTTAGACTTTCGATGCAGGCAGGCGAAGTATGAGTTCGCTTGCTTGTAACAACGTCTTCATCTTCAATTGGTGGTGGATAACGCAAGTAGTACCAATGCAAATAATCCGCATGGGCTACAGCCAGCCAATGGTCCTGACCATCTTCCATAATTGATGGCTGTACCAATGGTGATCCCACCCCAATACTCATGGGCCAGCCGACATCAGCCAAAATGTGATATTCTTCCTATACTCATGGGCTAGCCGATGTCGGCTCAGAGCAGAAATGCATTGATGCAGATATCATTCTGTTGATTAGAATATATGCCAGAGCATATGTGTCTGGGCACATATTCCAGGCTACATATGCCATAGCATATCTGTCCTGGCGCATATCAGGCTACATATGCCATGGTACATATGCTAGGGTAGTCTATATTAAGTAACAAATTACATAGATATGCTGTGAAATACATATATGTATGTACTCCTGTATGTTGAGTATGCACCATATGTATACACCAGAGTATTTCAGATACAATATAATGTTGAGTACTTATCAGCATGTATTATGGAGTGTGCAATTAATACGCATATTCTGGATGGTGTGTACCAACTCACAGATTTCTGAGTCTGTGCAATATCACACAAACTCTGGAGTATGTGACATAATACACATACTTGGAATATATACACTCAGAATCTATGATACTTGAAGATCCACCTCACAATATTGGAGTACATTGTAAGCATATGCACATATTTGGAATGATGACAGGATAATGGCAATGTATAGAGTTGATCAGTAGGTATGTGGATATGCTACTCCCTTATATCATCAATTCCAGCATCTTCCATCAATGCCCATTTCCCTTTGTAATGATCAGAAAGCAGTTCACATATGTTATATCATACGCACCTAGCCTTTTGTGTCAATTTGATATCTCTTGTGCTCCTCCTAACATATGGAGCATTACCCTTTGGCACATCCACAGAAGGAGGGTTCTGAAGACGATCTTCATGCATTGCATTGTGCTCTGCAGTTCTCTGGCCTATCTGTGGAGACAGTGTCGAGGGTCCACCACTGTCTGCAATACAATATAAATGAATCAACCACATATGTATGATATGCATGATATGCCTACCAAGGGGCTCTTTATGTGATAATATGGGAGATGGAATATCAGGGTTGCTGTCACTGGATGATGATGCTATAAACAACATGTTTCAGGATCACATATACAGAATAAAGCAAAAGACTGACAGGGAATGTCTGCATCAGGGACATCCTCTTCTGATTCCATTGGACCTGGTGCACTATGTTTTCTCTTTGAAGGGATTGAGGATACAGGTGGAGACACAGAATATTGGTGTTCCATATCATCTTCAGCGACTCTGGCCATTGCAGGGCCAAAGTCTTCTTCCTCTTCACTATTCCTCCTGGGTTCACGGTTATTGCTACTGTACACTGACCTCTGAGTTTGTCTTCGTCGAACTGGCCTCTCAATGTCAGCCATTATCTCACAGGATGGATTCCATATAATAGGATTGAGTCTGGACTGCTTCTGCTGCCTCCAGTGATCAAAGAGGTGGAATACCTCATTGACCCGAATCTTTGAGGGGTCCGCCCATTGGAAACCAGGTGGATAGCATTCTTCATATATCCAGGCAGTTGGGTCCTTTGTCATCTTGGCCCAGGGAATATATGCCTTCTTTTTTCTGGAGATGAACCCTAGTTCGCATATGTGAATATATGCCATATGGGGAATATGTCTTACTCACACATATGGGCAATACAGTACATCCTTAGGTCAGCTTGAACAACCAATGGTTGTCTTGATTGTCTTTGCTTGATCATTCATAGCATTCCTATCTTCCTCTGGATATCCATTAGATTAACATATCTCATAGGAAACATATCATGGACCTGTTCCAAAGCAGTACCTGGAATATTTCTTCCATTGGTCCCAGACCTCTGTATTTCTCCAGTTTGGGTAGAAGGTATCAAAGTCCACACCACCATCTAGATCATTATTCCATTCATCCCTAAACATATAATAATTAATCTTGGGATATCAGAATCATATGTCATCACATACATTGCAACTTGTGGGGTCCTGTCTTCTTTTGCATATGCAATTAAGACTATGCTCTGGACTCCACATGTTCGATACAATTGGGTTTGAAAGTCCCGAACTATCCAACGTCGAATTGCTGCAGAGGCCATTCTAAGATGTTGCCTGAGTGAACTGGTATATGAAATAATGTGGAATCACTTGCCTCGATTAAATATGGTCTGGGGGACCATTCTCAGACCACTCCCTCGCCGTCTCTTCATATATTTCTATCTCTTCAATGGATAATTCATTCCAAAACTGGGTGGTGGCATCTTGAAGTGCTCCTAAGAAGGCCTGAGATCCCGGAGTGCCTCCAGAGATGTCTTGAGCAAGTGTATGATGTTGTCCTTCTTGGCATGATAGAATACATTCCTTGCAGACCATTTCTAAATAAACCTGATGGTCTGGCGGTGTGGGGCATTGGAGTGATTATAAAACCACCTTCTCAATTTCTGATATTCATATATATGGGATACTCTGGTCATATATGAATGCTGATGTCACATACCTGTTTGATATCTTTCTTATCAAAAGGGGTGTCCGATGGGTGAAGGTTATATAACTCTCCCATGACCCTCTCCAGGAGTGTGTTTCTTGCACCTGTATTACCCTCCTGGAACTCAACAATATACTCATTCAATATATTGGCATCTTCTGGTGTCACCTTGAATATACTGGCTAGAGCATGCATAGCTGGACCAGAGGGAAGCTCTGGTTCACCATGAGAGTTGTCGGAACTGTTTCCTGAATCCATGAGAGGAGCAACAGTGGGTACGGTGAAGGGTAGATGTGAATGGGACCAAATAGTATGGAATATCTGTGAATTCGGGTGCTAAATAATGACAGTAAATACGGTGTCTGCTCAGCCATATATATACTACTTTGAACATCATATGCACACATATGGATATGCTCTTAGGAGAACTCAGAGTATGAAATAATGGTGTGCTTCACAGTCCAGACCTCACAATGACAGGTGTGATATGTTCCAATGGAAGGTGATCTGATTCCGATCACAGATGATGTAAGGATCAGACATTCCTTTGGTTCACATATCGTCCAATGAAGGATAAGACAATTATACACATGCTGCTATCTCGCGTTAAATGAATCCATCATTCTGATGAATGAAACAGTGCTGTGGAGGTAACAGTTCTGATGTTCCCATATGTGCACCACTTGTGCATGCACTCCAATCAATCAGAAGGGGTTTGTCTATTTGTATATGATACATGTTATGATATGCGTCATATCACATGCCCCATGTATTCCAATAGTGTCTTCTGATAGTGTAGACATGTCACAGGCACTGTATGGCACTCTAATATTCACGATGACTTTGATCATTCTACATATGAGCATATGAGCAGAGGTGTTATTGTCCATATCACATCATGTCATGAACAAGGACATGTGTGCTCCTAATGTGTTTTGGCTGCTAATTCCTTGAATGCCTCCTTTATTTCCTCTATGACATCATGCATGACCTTCATCTCACATTGCAACGAGAAGAGGTGCTCGATCTGCCTCTCTATCAACATCTTCCTCCTTGTCAGAGGCGGGCCGGACCCTTCTGCTCCCTCTTCTGGTTTGGGGGTGTCATCCCAAATAAGATGGAGATTGGCGCTCACCTGTACACACCTCTAAGATCAATAAGATATGCTGTCATGGGAACACATACCATGTGTTCGATTGCGTCCTCCTCACTTTCGGGAAGACTTTGATCTTGTGGCATCTGCAGAGGTGCAGCACTTTGTGAAGCCTCTTTTGAAGGCAGTGGAGATGGCATGGAGGCAGGAGATATATGTGATGGTACAAATGCTGGTGGACCGACACTCTGAGGTTCTTCCTGTGGAGGCCTTGGAGATGGCACTGAAATTGGAGATATATGTGCCAGCACCACGATTGGTGGAGCAGCACTTTGGGGTGCATCCATGACGGCCTGACGTGGCAGTGGAGCAATCCTGTTTATCTTATCAAGGAAGGAGGTCTTGCCTGGAGTCGTTGGCAGTGGAGAGCCAACATCCATGGCATTGTTGATGACCTCAATGGCCTGCAAATCCACTGTCAGTGTATATGGTAATAACAATATATTAGAGAAGCAAGATATACTGGTTGAGTCGCCACAGGTGGCTGAGTATACTTCAAGAAATCGTACCTCGACCGCTTAGGCCCGTGCATGTTTCCTGAAGTACCTTGGGAAGAATGGGGTGGTGCCAGAGTGGTCAGAGTAGCTGGCTGTGCTGAAGCAGAGGCCATGGCTGGAGTGGAAGTGGAGACAGCAACTAGACCGGGAGTAGGAGTAACTGGCCCAGTGCTTGTGGCCTTAGCACCCCTATATGCTGGGCGAGGGTTGGGTGGCATCTTACCGACATATGCCCATTGCGCTGGTGTTGCTGAACTTCAGTACGGAAGTGTGAGAAATATATTCCATAAAAGGACAAACCAGTGCTTCTTTCCGACAGGCTAGGAGATGGCATACTGTGTGATGCAGGGAAAGAAACAATGACTATATTTGGAATTACACGGTGACTATATTTGAGGGCTATGACACCAGGAACCAGGATACATGAATATGTAATATGTGCATATACAGTTAGAGGAACACAGTTTCAGGAACAAGTAAACAGATACCCACTCTGCCCATAGTCATTGCAAAAGACATCAAATTGATTTCATATCATCTGCCCACAGTGGAGATGCACAATTAAACAGATGCCGACTACACATAATAATACATACATGCAGTTTGACGAATATCTATTGAGTGGAATCTAGACCTACAATTAAATAGATGCTGGCTCCACATACACGCATAGTATATCTAGATCTATTGCCAACTGTGTATCCATGTGTGGCATATTATGTGTGAACACTTAAATTGAGTTCAAGCTCTGTGAGCCCGCATAACATGAGAATGCCACCTATGTGCCACATACAGACATCAGTAACATCTTCACCTTTTTCCCCCCATCCTTTCTCCCTCCACCTATATCCTCAAATGTCTCCAAAGGTAAAGGACATGCTTACTGACAAGGAGGAAGATCTTATAGAGATTGCTGTGCAGCTCGATTATGTCATTCACTATTGGGAGTGCGCCCTTGCCAATGGAGTGCACATCACTGATGCCTGGTATGAGCAGTGCATCGGAAATGAGATGGTGAGTGCCACAGTTGTTTTCCACACAACCACCCTGCTAACATCTTCCATAGGACAGCGTCAACAAGATATTTGACGAGCATGGGCGCGACAGCCTGGGGACACCATATGTGATGAGTGTCTCACTGTTTATACGCAACAGAGAGACCAAGGATCACAAGGAACAGGGTGGCTAACGTCGAACCAACAAGGAAATAGAACAGGGAGAGAAGACAATGGACCACGAGTAGCAGGACAAGGACGAGGAACAACCCAATGGTGGGAAGCTGCTCAGTAGACAGGAGTGGTACAAGTGGGGATGTCGCAAGTGGACAGTCTGAGGGACTGTGCGTTGTATTGCACTAGCTTAGATACCCAAATACATGTTCTGTGTGTACTTTAGGGGAGGCCCAACTCTGATCCACAGGTGGGCCCATGGAATACTCTAGAAGGACTCTAAAGATAGCATGGAATGTTCTGGAAGGTTTCTAAGTATATTACCCAATGGCATTAATCCCTGTTAAGCTCCGCTTATCAGGGGGTTTGTGGAACATGCCAGAAGGGTTCCAAATATACTGTCCAATAGCAAGTCACTGATAAGCTCCGCTTATCTAGTAACTTACTAAGTCATCCTTTGCTTGGTAAGTCCCAGTTCTGGACCAGGCCTTTCTTGAATAGGAAGGTGAGGATTATCCAATCCTTTCACATGCATCGTCTTGGCTAGTTCTACTAGGCCAATACTCTGCTTCCCAGGTTTCGTGTGCGTGCTCCCTTGCACACTCTTGAGGTTCATGGGTTTGTCATGGGCCGAGGTATAGGTTCGTGACAGTATCCCCTCTTTAGGACCGTGCTGCGCTGTCAGCACTCTGAGATTACTAGGTTGAGGTGTGGAGGGGTTTCTGGTGTGAAACTGTTGGACTAGGAGTGATGCATGCTTCATTTGTGATGCAGGGAGCCAGGAGTTTTCAGAGTTAGGGTAGCCTTTCCACTTGAGGAGGTACAAGATCCCTTTTTTGTTGGGTGATACTTTGGACTGGAGTACTGCTTCAACTTCGTAGTGTTCTTCTTCTCCTTGGACTATATCTGGAGGAGGTCTGGTGAAGTTAGGTCCATGTGCAGGGGTTTCCTTGTATGGTGATATCAAAGAACTGTGGAAGACTGGGTGGATATGCCATGACTTGGGTAGTTGGAGTTTGCAGATAGTATTTTGAATGGACCATGGCATCTGGGGGCTAACTTGGCTTTGGGGTGCGTGGTGTGAACATTGGTTCCTTCTAACCACACTAGGTCTCCTGGTCTGAACACATGGGAAGTAATGGGTACCCTGGATCTTTTCATGACTTCTGCAGCTACTTTTAGTGCTGCTGTGACTTCGGACTGTACTTGGTCCAAGGTATGAAGGCACTCTTCTACTGTGGGAATCTTGGTAGCGAAGCTTACTGGGGGAATGAACTCTGGTTTGAATCCGTACCAAACTTCAAAGGGGGATCTTCCTGTGGTGCTGTGTTGGCGAGCATTGTGGGTGAACTCCATGAAGGGTATTAACTCTACCCAATTGTCTTGCTGGAAGTTACAAAAAATGCAGAGATACTGCTCCAATTCCTGGTTGACTCTTTCTGTTTTGCCATCTGTTTGAGGGTGGAAGGCTGTGGACATGGTGGACTTGACTCCCAATCGTTCCCAGACTTCTTGCATGACTTTAGAGGTGAATTGGGGTGCTCTATCAGAGATAACTTGGCATGGTAGTCCAGTTCGTCTCCAGACATTCTTCATGTACAACTTGGATGTTTCTTCAGCTGTGATGGTTTTGTTGCAAGGGGTGACAATGGTGGCTTTACTAAGGCGATCTACTACCATGAACAAGGAGTTGTATCCTTGGGAGATAGGGAGGTCTGTGATGAAATCCATGGTGATAACTCCCCATACGTCTGTGGGTATTTGATTTGGTAATAGGGGTACTTGAGTTCTTGGTTTAATTTTGTTTGCCTGACATGTGGCGCATCCATCCACATAACTCTTGACAAAGGTGGATATCCCTGGCCACCAGAATTCTCTTGATACTATCTCATAGGTCTTCCATCTTCTGGGATGTCCTGTGGCTACATGATCATGATATCTCTTGACAATGTCTCTTTGAAGTGTATCATCCTTTGGGACGTAGACTTGTCCTCTGAACAGAATGATTCCGTCTTCTAGGTTCCATTCTTCTAGGCCCTTCACAATGGATCTTGGGCCATTCTTCAAGATAGCTTCTATGGCAATACTGACGTCCTTATCATATTCTTGGCTTGCCTTGATTCTTTGACGTAGGGTTGTGTCTCCTAATACTGTGACTGCTGTTGGGTGGACTGCACGAATTGTAAAAAACTTGGTGTCCAAGAGGGTACGCAACTTGTCTTCAGTTGCTATCCCCTCTTTAAGATCTGGATGCCTGGACAGCACATCCGACTTATTCTGTACACTGGGCTTGTGAATGATGGTGAACTTGAAATGGGAAAGGAATAAAGCCCAATGTGCTTGACGATGTGTGAGCTTCTGCTTGGTGGCAAAATAAACTAAATTGCCATGGTTGGACCAGATTTCAAGGTTATCGTCATGACCTTCAAGGTAATGACAAAAAATGTCCAAACTTGGATAATGGCAAGGAGTTCCTTATCATGAATTTCGTAATTCTGCTCTGCTGGTTGTAAGGACTTGGAATGGTATGCAACAGGGTGCCATCTGTTCAAGGCATCAGGTTGTTCAAGAATGGCTCCCGTGGCGAAGTCACTGGCATCGGTGATGAGTCGGAAGGGTTTACTATGGTCAGGAAGGGCAAGGACAGGGGCTGTGACAAAGGCTCAGAAAAGGGTGCGGAATGCGGACTCTTGTGATGTACCCCAGAGGAACGGAGTCTCCTTCCTAGTGAGGTCGAATAAAGGCCTAGCAATGGTGGAAAAATCCTTGATGAATCGTTGGTAGAAGTTACAAAATCCAAGGAAAGCTTGGACATGCTTGACAGTTCGTGGTGTAGGCCAATCAGTGATTCCGGCAACTTTAGCAGGGTCCATCTTGAGTTGTCCATTTGAGATAACAATCCCAAGATATTCAATAGACGTCTGAGCAAATACACACTTCTCAGGTTTGAGGTATAAGTCATGCATCTTAAGACATGAAAGGACTTCATGGGTTAAGTTGTCCAACAGGGCAGGATCCTCTGAAAAGATGAGGATATCATCCAGATAGATGACAATATGTCCTTCATCTATCATGTCCTCAAAGATGCCGTTCATAAATGTCTGGAATGTGGCAGGGGCATTGCAGAGACCAAAGGTCATGACAGTGGGTTCAAATAGGCCTAAGTGCATTTTGAAGGCAGCTTTATGTTTGTCTCCTTCTCTGATACGGATATTGTTGTATCCCCAATGAATATCCAACTTGGTGAAGTACCTGGCGCTGTGTAATTTGTCGATTAACTCAGGGATCAGTCTCTGTAAAAAAGAAAGTCAGGCAAAAGTCAATGAAAAGTCGACTGACTTTTGACTGACTTTTGATTGACTGAAGTCCATTTTTTTTGACTTTAACTTGACTAAAAAGTCAATCAAAAGTCATACGGTCAATTGGCTTTTCATTGACTTTCATTGACAGAAGGCCGTTTTTTTTGACTTTGGCTTGACTGAAAAGTCAATGAAAAAGTCATACAGTCAATTGACTTTTCATGACTGATGTCTTTTTTTTTTGACTGAAAAGTCTCAAGAAAAGTCAAGAAAAGTCAGTGAAATGTCATTGACTCTTGACTGACTTTTAATGACTTTGATCTGACATGAAAGTCAAGAGAAGTCAGTGAAAAGTCATTGACTCTTAGCTGACTTTCATTGACTTCAACCTGACATGAAAGTCAAGAAAATGTCAAGCAAAGTCAGGGAAAAGTCAATGACTCTTGGCTGACTTTCATTGACTGTAGCACGACTTCTTCTGACTTCTTCTGACTTAAAAGTCATATTTAGTCAAGAAAAATCACTTGACTTTCTCTGACTTTCGGCTGACTTTCATTGACTTCAAGTCATAGGAAAGTCATCTTGAAATCACGCAGAGATTACAACAAAAAACACATATATTTTTTATGTAAAAGAACAGGCGCATGCATCCATCAGCAAACAGTCCGGCAGTGAACAAGAGGCGAGTGTACATGATATAGAATGAGCCAGGCTGTGTACTATACAGCTCTGGCGTTGCATTTAGATTTGTGCTGTAGGCATATCAGCTATAGTTCAAGAAATAAAAATTAAACGACACTTACTTTGTTGACGAGGCCCTCTATGTCCTCTTGAGACAGTTGCTCCGACTTGGGTGCCTGCGTGATTGCCTTGATGATGTCTGTAACGCGGTTAGTGTCCATCCCAGACGTACAGTGGCACAACTTACCCTTTTTACTGGCCTGCTTGCCCTGTGCTTTGATTTCGTGTTGCTCGACCCAGTCCAAGAGCTCATCACATGTGAGCTTCTCGATTCGGAAGACATCATCACCTGAAGCCTAGATACACGTCAATGAAAAAAATTGAGTAGACTATATCAAGACAACGTACATCTGGATCCGATGTTCCCTCCTTGGGATCTTCAGGTGACAATGTCTTGCGTTCAGCACCAGTGGGCTGCGCTTGTGTCCCCTTGGAAGTGTGAGATAACATGGGGTTTGGAGGGTGACGTCAGCGAATGTCGGAAGTGAGGATGACAATGGGCACTTACCAACTTGGAGCCCACGCTAGCTGCCACCAGGGAGAGAAAGGCTGGGCGAGGAGAGGACGACGGCTCTTGTGGGGGGTCCTCGCTACCCTTTGTCCACTTTTCGGTTCGTGGGGGGCTCGTGTCATGCCTGCGTTTGGCCTTGGGGGCAGCTTCCTTGCTTGCTGTTGCAGGCCGTGATGGCCCTGGGACCGGTCGCCCTTGAACTGCCAACTTCAAGGTGGCACGACGTGGCGACATTCAAGTCACGCGGGTAGATGATACGTTGCTGGCAGAGCTGGAAGGAGGGGGGAGACCGGGACTTGAGGTGCGAGACTGAGTCAGGCCATGAGAAGGAGCACGCGAACCTGGGCCAAGGAGTGACGGGGTCGAAGCACATGAAGGAGCTTCTTGCAACGGCTTGTCTTGAAGGACCGTACCGAGCATCTTCTCTGCCTTCCAGACACCAGCACAGAGGGACAGGAGAGGGGTGAGAACTTCGAGCTCCTTCAGGGCCTGGACCCATTCCTTCATGAAGTGATGTCTGTAAAAGACCCTCTTGCGAGGCATGTTAGCAGCAGAAGGAGGAAGGTGGCCAGTGCCAAGAACGTCCAAATGCATGTGGACAACGATGATTGCCGAGCGGCTGATGGCCTTCCACTCCTCAAGCGTGATGAGTTTGCCATCCTCATGCTGAATGATGTGCCGCATGGGGGGTCAAGATTTGTTGCCAGAAGAGACGCAGACATCGGTGTCAGTCTTGCAGTCCTCGAATGACCAGAGGACAGATGTGGATAGTGAGAGGGGCAGACGGAAGGACGAGGTGAAGGGAGGGGAAGAGATGGTTTGCCAATGAAAGAGACTTGGGAGGCAAAATCGCACGGGCGCAGGGACAATCCACTTGGGCTGATGGCTGGAGGGGCTGAAACAACAAAGTCAGTATTGCACAAATAAAAAATATAATACGTACAGTCCTGTCAAGTCTTCTCCTGCATGCCGATGAGAATGTTAACCAAGTTCACGTATTTCATGAACTCCAAATTGACTTGAAGTTCTCTGTGCGTGAGACTGGCGATGGCAGTAACAGGGAGACCCGAGGGCTGAGACAGAGAAGACGGAGTACAAAGAGACCAGTTACTTGAGGAGGCGTTCATACTAAGGGGGCAAGAGGGACATTTTCCAGCCTGAGAGTTGTCGTAGAAGTCATCATCATTGTTGTTGTCTGCCATCAAGTCCTCCTCCGGGTCTGCGTCCGGGACATGAGACATGAAGAAGCAGGAAAGAGACAAGATGAAGAAAAGAAAGGAAAGAAGAGGAGTGGGAAAGATGAAGGGAAAACGTGTGGTGGGAGAGTGGGTGAGAGAGAGAGAAGAGAGGAGGAAAATGAACCAAAAAAAAAAGGGAACAAGTGGCTTAGCAACGCAGTGGCAGCATGGTGGCCCAGAGTCCCCACAACATGAAAACTGTTATCTGTGGGCCATCAGTGCATCTTTGGCTCTGTATCTCACTGATCTACACACCTAGCTGCAACATCTATGGCATCAAAGCATACCTGCCCTTGCTTCAAGTGCAAATCTGGGAGGGATGTTACCAGGAAGACACTGTATACTCATTTTAGACAGAATCAAGATCATCTTGATCAGCTTACAGCCATTGGGGCTAATCAAGATATCTTGGGCTTTGTGCAGGGCTGTCACTATCAGATGATAGATCTACTTAATAGCCTGACTGAGGGGACTCATGTGGAGCAATCTGGGTCATCTTATCCAGGTGGTGAGGCTGCTGAGTACCTAAATTCTTATAATTTTGATCACTTACTGATCTGCTTGGATCTAGCTGATGCCCTGATTGATTCACCTCAATCTTTGGAGGTAGAACAAGCAGAGGATGATGCTATGTTGGTTGACAATGATTGTGAGTGATATATTTGTAGATGATTTAATTTAAATTTTTTTCTGAAACCACTATTATAGATCCTTCATCTCCTGTACAGGAGACTGTGCCTATGAACTGGGGGGATGAATCTGGGCTAGAATATCATCTGAATCTGGATGAGGACAATGTTGTCATGTTTGATATTCCAGAAGAGCCCTTAGAGGCTTCAGAGGACTTGGGTGCAGATCCTGGCTCAGAGGATGAGCAGTATGGGGATGATGGCTTTTCAGAGCCTGAGGACTTTGTATCAGAGGGTTTTCCTGATATTGAGAATGCCAGTGGTGGCAGTGGTCATGGAAATTTGCCAGAATTTGTCACCCAGCTTCAAGAACAGCTGTTGGATGGGTACACCCTCCCTCCTTGCCGCTCCATCACAGCCTGAGCTATCTAGGGCAGAGAGATTGTCTCTCCAGCACTATATTGCTTGGAAAGAGTCCAATGGCACAGTGAAAGCATATGATGCCCATGCAAGGGTGCTTTCAGAGGCTACAGAGGAGAAGATCCTTAGCTTTCACAGAGTCAGATGGCTAGCCTTGAATATTGCAGGGCTTGAGCCCTTATTTGTGGATATGTGCCCCAAAAGCTGTATGGCATATAGTGGGGAGTTTCTGTCAGATCTCTGCTGCTCCCATGAAAACAAGGGAGATGTGTGTAATGAACCATGCTTTCAGCCACAGCAGCCCTCATCCAGAGCTAAACCAAAGCCAAGGGCAAAAATGTTGTACATGCCCATTACACCAGTCATTCAGGCTTACTATGCCAATGCTGAGACCTCTCATGAGATGTGCCACAGAGATCATGTTTTGCAGGAGACATTGGATCTCCTTGCAGATGGGGCAGGGGTAAAACCAAAAAAGTCAGAGTTTGCCAACTCTGACATACATTACCGTCATTATAAGAAATTGGGATTGTTTCATGATAAAAGAGACACTGCATTGGCAATCTCTTCAGATGGTGCTCAGCTCACCATGAAAAAGCAGTCTAATATGTGGCTTTTAATTCTTGTGCTCCTCAATCTCCCACCAGAGATGTGCTATAGAGCAACAAATGTCATCATTCCACTTGCCATCCCAGGGCCAGCAGCACCTGGAAACATTGAGTCCTTTATATACCCACTCTTTGCAGAGATGGCAAGGGCCAGTGTTGGAATCTGGACTTGGGATGCTGTTGATTCATCCTACTT
Source organism: Lactarius quietus (assembly GCA_015025155.1). Classification (NCBI taxonomy): domain Eukaryota; kingdom Fungi; phylum Basidiomycota; class Agaricomycetes; order Russulales; family Russulaceae; genus Lactarius; species Lactarius quietus. Next base: position 21,475 of record WITN01000248.1, read on the forward strand.
TGTTCTGAAGGCATACATCTGTGCTGTGAAAGGAGACATGCTTGGATCTGCCAAGTTAAGTGGGATGGCAGGACATTCAGCCCTATATGGTGATAGGTTTCGTTTGGTCCAAGGGGCCCGTTCTAAGCGTGGTGCTAGGTGCCAATATTATCCAATTTCTCCACCTGAGAATAATACATATAATTCATCACACCCTCCTGTTGATTTGGATGCCTTGCCATTGAGAGGCCAAAATTTTTATTGGGAGGCAGTTAGAAGGTTCCAGTCTGCAGCCAATAAAAATGAGTACTCAAAAATTGTACAGAGTACAGGAGTCTCACGCCTCACAATGTGTGCAGCTAGTCCTGCATTTCTCCACCCATCATTCTTTCCACTAGACCCATTTCATTTGTTCTATGAAAACTGCATGGTCCACATCTGGGATTTGTGGATAATACACAGTTCTGAGGATGAACAGATACATATACCTGCAGAAATGGCTTCAGAGCTTGGTGAAGAGATTGAGAAGGCAAGGAAGACCCTTCCTCCATCCTTTGCTTCACCAATCAGAAATCCATATCTGAAGCATAACAGCCAGTTCAGAACCTATGAATGGATGGCTCTACTTCATTGGTATATAATACCAATAGCATGGGAGCTAGACTTTGATAGAGAGGTGCTAGAGAACTTTGTGCAATTTGTGGACATCATTGAAGTGGCAATGTCTCACACACCAAAGTCTGATCAGGGCCTATATGCCTTGCACAATTTAATCAAGTCCTTCCTTGAAGGCTTTGAAAGGCTTTATGTTCAAAATGACCATGAGTAGGTTTCAAGATGCAGGCTGTGCATCTGGCAGTTAATTCACATTCCTCTTCATATTTCATGGAATGGATCAATCAGATTTGGGTCTCAAGCTACAGTTGAGAGGGCCATTGGAGAGATTGGACATAAAGTTAGATCCAAGAAAGCACCCTTTGCTAATATTGCTACAATGTTCTATGAAAGGGCAAGCATAAAGGTGTTGAACTTGCAATATCCATTGATAAAGATTCCCCCAAGAGAGAAAGGGAAGAGAGAACACTTGTATCAGTCACTTCCAATCAAAAAGGTGGAGATAACTAGTCCCTCAGAACATTATGATCACCTTGCTGCAATTTGTGATTTCTTTGAATTTACATTGGACACAGATATGCCAATTGTGAGATGGGGAAAGTGTGTTATACCAGGAGATATCACTTTGAGAAGCAGAATATCTGAAGAAGCAGGGCTAGCTTCCAGGTCATCCAGATACTTTGAATCTCAGGGAGGGGGGCTGGTTTTTGGAGAGGCATTGGCATTTTACCACTTGCCTCAGAATGATTGCAGTGTTGTGGTCTACCTTGAACTAGTAAACATGGTTAATGTCATGGGGAGGTCATGTGGAGAGTGGTCTGAGGAATTTATGGTCATGGAAACATTCAGAATCACTCAATTGGTTGGAATATGGGAATATGGGCCAAGGGTTCATATATTGAGAAAACATGTAGGATTAGATTTGCTTGATGTTGAGGAGGATGAAATTGAAGAGCAAGAAGAGTAGTAAAGTAAATTAGCCATGATGTACTTGTACAGTAGAGGTTGCTATACAATTGTGTCTTTGCTGGTGATGGATCCCTCTGAGCTAGATTCCTATGCTCATTCCTTCACACCAAAACATGACTCAAGCATTGCCACATATGCATAAGTAGTGGAGGAAAGGTCAGTGAGTGCTGCCACTCAAGAAAGGTTGTGAGGTGCTGTGCTAGCATGGACACCCCTTCCTGACATCCCCCACCTCCATGCACACACACCCCTTCCCCATATCCCCTGCCTCCATGTGCACACACCCCTTCCCCATATCTCCCACCTCCATGCACACACACCACCTCCCCATATCCCCTGCCTCCATGCACACACACCCTCTCCCCATCTCCCCCACTTCCATGTGCACACACCCCCTCCCCATATCCCCCACCTCCATGCGCACACACACCCTCCCCATACCCCCCACCTCCATGTGCACACACCCCCTCCCCATATCCCCCACCTCCATGTGTACACACCCCTTCCCCATATCCCCCACCTCCATGTGCACACACCCCTTCCCCATATCCCCCACCTCCATGTGCACATGCCCCCTCCCCATACCCCCCACCTCCATGTGCACACACCCCCTCCCCATATCCCCCACCTCCATGTGCACACACCCCCTCCCCATATCCCCCACCTCCATGTGCACACACCACCTCCCCATATCCCCTGCCTCCATGCACACACACCATCTCCACATCTCCCCCACCTCCACGCACATACACCCCCTCCCCATATCTCCCTCCCCAATCCCCACCTCCATGCACACGCACCCCCTCCCATATCCCCCACCTCCATGCACACACACCCCTTCCCCATGTCCCCCACCTCCATGCACACGCACCCCTTCCCCATATCTCCCACCACCACTCCCACCCCCACATACACACTCACACCCATGCCCTATATCTCCTACCCCCACCCCCTCACACACACTCACACCCCTTCTCTATATGCTCCTATCTCTATGTACACACCCCCTTTCCAGCTTTCCCCATCTCCCCCTCTCGGTATTGCTTTTTTCGCAATTTTTCTCTAAGGTTTCATTGACTTTTCCCAGACTGCCAGTTGACTTTGTCTGACTTTTGCATACTCACTGAAAAATACCACAAGTTTTCATCATTTTTTCAATAAGTCAATTTTGACTGACAATTGACTTATGTTGACTTCTGACTTTTTCTGACTTTTCATTGACTGAATGTCATTTTTTCGGACTTTGTCTGACTTTTTAACAACTTTCATCAACTTTCTTTTTTACAGAGGATCAGTGGTAAGGGGGCAGCGTTCTTGATTGTAATGTCATTGAGGGCACAGTAGTCTTGTACCGGGCGTAACTTGCCATCCTTCTTGTCAACAAAAAAAAAGGGGCTGGCCATAGGGGACTTGGAAGGACGGATGTATCCTCTTTGCAAATGTTTGGTGATATATTCTTTGAGTGCTTTTGATTCTCTGGGAGTAAGTCTGTAGATGCCACAATTGCGCATCTTAGAGGCTGGTTTGAGTTCTATAGCATGGTCCCATGCTTGATGTCTTGGAAGCTGGTGCAAGGCTGTTTCACTAAAAACCTTGGAATACTTGTGATACTGGGCAGGGATGTAATCAAGGGATTGCTTGGGTGCATGTTTTGCTGCAATAGCCATACTGGCAGTGGACTTTGATCAGATAGCAAGATCGTCGTATTTGCTGAAACTGTGATGATACAAGAAGCTTTCCATGGCCTCCTGAGCATAGGCATCTTCAGTTAACAGGGATTCATCTTCTACTGGATGTAAGGCATTGATGGTGGTAGCCCGTGTCTGCGGCTTTCGAGATGTGATTACTAGGGGGTACTTGGACAAGGTACAGTTCTTGGGGCATCTTGTGAAGGTGATCTGTGGTAATGCCCAGTCTACTTCTGGGTTGTGCGCATGGAGCCAATCCGTTCCTAGGATAATGTCATGGTCCCCTAGTGTTGTAACATAGAGTTCTGATGTTTCTTCATGGTAGTCGTTATCCATGGTCTTGACATGGATCTTCTGGATTGTAGTATACTTGACTGATCCCCTCTTATTGAGTGTTCCATCCACATTCTTTACTGGAAGTGGGTTAACCAGTGTTCGCAGGGTGAGGTTATTCTGGGTGGCGAAGTCTTGATCTATGATTATCCCTTCTGTGCCGCTATCAAGCAAGGCGCATGCACTGATTTCTCATCCAGTTGTTTTTCCAACTAGAGTCACTCTGAGTGTAATAGATGGTGATCATCTATTTTGTATAGTATCACCAGTGTACGCGCTCGAAAGTGCATGCATGAGATTTTGTGGGCAGAGAATGGAGAGTAGGCGGAATGGGACCAAGAATGCATGCAAGCCGAGAGCGGGCTAAGCGCGAACTTGAAGCATTGTTTTAGGGGGACAAGCCGACACTCAAGAAGTTACTAAAGAAAAGAGAATGATCAGTAACACAACATGATTTATAATGAGAACAGAGGGTCGATATTGAAGGAGATGAAAAGAAAAAGAAGTAAAAAACAATATTCAGGTGTCTTCGATTAAGACCTGACCTGAGAGATTGCAAAGTCACAATGAAAGCACACAGAAGAGAGAGATTGGGGGAAATTTGACAACTTGATTGAACACAGCACGAGCCCTTTTATACATGGGAACCGTACCTAAGGTCAAACACAGTAGAAATTGTCTAAGTTGAAATTTGTGAGAGATGAACGTTAGGTGGGGTGGAAAGTGAACAAATGGTCCTATGAGATGGGGGAGTTGACGTATGTCAACACATAGTAAACACAAAGTACAAAACATGGATTCAAAACAAAGGTGATAGTTTGGTGAAGGCTGTGAAGCGGGAACAAGGCCGAGCGAATGACAACGACAACATAGTCGTCATGCACTAATGGTACAGTAGAACGGTCAGAACAAGTAAAGAAAATAAAAGAAAGATGGGCACGCCTATGCCCAAGACAGAGAGCATGACAGGGAGACGATCGAGCGAGACCACGGTCAAGGGCATGATGTTAATCGGCCGATGCTGATGATACAAGTGGTATTGCTGGAGCACGGAAGGAAAGTTGAAAGGAAAGGAAATGGGCTGGATGACGGAGAACAATGGAACAACAAGGCTGGAATAAGGTGGAACGTGGCAGAGGGTCGATGATGTCACAGTTGGCGACTGGGAAGGATCCTCTGCTCATTCTTGGACTAGCAGACAACAAGAGGTGTTTGAAAAGGTCAGAAAAGGATTGTGTCGGAGAGAGGCAATGAACAGCAGGACGATGGGAATACGAAGATAAGAAACAGCCAAGATAGGAAGGTAGCCAGCCGAACCGAGATTGGATGAAAATGGAAGATTACAAGCCCAAAGGCCAAGCTGCCCTTACACCGGGTACAGGCTCAGAGTCTAATGTCTTAGGAGAGAATACCTATTCTCAAAACTAGACCTGGACAGACATAAAGTCCCAACTGACAGTGCAGCAGAGGGACACTTCAAAAATCCTCATTGACAGGGCAGGAGTGAGGGTGTGGAATCATGACTTGGGGACGTGGGCTGTGGTACATGGCCGCTACCTGGGCCAGATGTTCTTCAGTATGTTCTTCTTCGACATATTGATCTTCCTGGGTTACTGTGACGCGAGCTCTGAAGTCGCTTCCTTGGTGTGGATTTGGATGTCTATTTCCTGTCCCTTGGCTGTACTGGCTTGCCTTGACGTGGCATTCTTTAGCCCTATGACCTGGTTTTCCACAGTAGAAGCAGAGCTTATCCTTGAAGCGTCTGTCTTTCTCTGCCTTTGATATTTTTCCACCCAACAGGGGATGTGATGGTGCTGTGGTAACATTGACTTGGGCATGATCTTCATCGGTGGTTATGGCATGGTTTTGTGGTCCTGAACCTCTGTTAAATGTGGTAGGGGTGCTGTACATGCGCCAGAGTCGATCAAACTCTCTTGCTTTCTCCGCTAGGTCTTCTAGCGTGGTAGGCTGTGGTGATACACCCATTATCTTCTGGTGTAGTGCCATGGGAAGCGCCTTTCTAAAGGTGAACATCTTGGTTTCTTCATTGGCTCCACTTCGGGAGGCGTAGGTTGACCAATCTTGGTACCATTCATTGAAAGGGTGTCTGCCCATTTTGGAGGAATACATGGCGTTGGTGGCTTCCAACTTTGAGTATGCAGGGACAAAGTGTTTCTTGAAACTGTCGCGGAAATCTACCCATGTTCCGAAATCGATAGGCGTGGCTGATAAGGCTCTCTTCTGTTTATCTTGAGCCCATTCTCTGGCAGATGTGCTGACTTTGAAGTGGGTTAGAGCGGCTGAAACCCTCTTTCCCTCATTAGAGTACGTGGAGTCATTGAGGTAGTAGTAGTTCTCTAGGTTGTTCCAAAAGGCTTCGGCCTTTGCAGGAGTACCATCGAATGATTCGGGGGGGATCCCAAAAGCTTGGTGTTTGCTGAACCAGACATGCTCGCTGGGGTGCTTGGTGTGCTGGGTGTACTAGGTTGACTTGGGGACGCGGCGCGACTGGAATAAGCAGGGGTACTTGGACATTGACTGGGTGTGGGTGTGGCTGCACAAATTTGGGGTGCTGTAGGTGGAAGTGGGAATGTTGTGGCCGAAGGTGTAGGCAGGAATGACTGTGATGCCTGTGCTGGGGTTACTGGAAGGGTGCCTGGAACTGTTTGTGGTGTCTGTGGCTGGGATACTGTGGTAATAAGTGCTTGAACCTTTCTGGTGACACTTCCTAGGATCTGTGAGACTTCTTCTTGGTCACTGGTTTCGCTGTGTGCTGATCTAGCACCTGCTGAAGGTGGTGTTCTAGGTGGTGACCAACCCTGTGTTTCTAGTTGGGTTTCTTGGGCTGAGGTTGCTTCTTCTTTGTGATCCGAAGATTCGTCGTCTGAGTCCAAGAACTGAACTGGTTTCCTGTTCTTGTATTCCCACCTGTTTCTAGGGAATATCCACTCAACAGTTTTTGATTGGTAGGTACCGAGGAGGGTTGTATAATCAAGATTTTGAATGTGGGAGATGTGTGGGTGAACTAGGGCGAAGTCTTTGATGGTAACTTCTTCAAGAGTGTCTTGAAATACCCAAGGAAAGTGACTGTCTTCGCTAAAGACTGGTCTGTCAAGAAATTCACCTTGGATTCTTTTGTGAACTAGGTCAAAAGTTGTGTCGTAGATGCTGGCTGGAATGAGGGATTCTTCTTCGTCTGTAAGTTCTCTGGTTGCTGGAGTCTTGCTTCCTTGACTCATTCACTAGTGGCAGGGTAACCTGGTGACAGTCCAACCGTCTTATTCCACTGATAATGGATCTTATAGGCAGGTTGCAAGATGGCTTGGTCTGGTTGATTTCGTCTAGTGTGACGACAGATCCAATGATATTCCTCGTAAATTCCAAAGTGGGTGACTGTGGTGAGGCTTCTCCAAAGGTAGTTCTGGAAGTTGAGATGTTTGACGTGAATTCTCTGATGTGCTCCAAGGGGTGGTTGACAGTGAGGGTGACTCTATGCTGGTCATACTGCAGTCTGCAGTGTTCTTTGAACACTTGAAGTTCCCTTGGTTTTCTGGTAGGTAGGTGCTCTGCAATGTAGACAGCTCCGGATAATGGCAGTGTAACTGTATTGCCTCTGTTCGGAGATAGTTGGCCTCTTCACTACTGGTGGAGTGCTGTCTGACGATGGGGTTTACTGGTCGTGCAACTAGGGGTACTCTGTTGGGGGTACACTGGGTCAACGGACCAGCTTGGTTAATTCATGGAATATCCCTGTTTGGGACAACTGGGACTGAGTTGGCGATGCAAGGAGGTCTTCTCAATGTATGGACTGATGTTCCACACGTGTTCTATGGTTTCGTCTTCTATGGGGGCATGCTGAATGTTTTGGGACATCAGGTTGATAGCCCAATCTACTATGCTTTCTCCGATGTTTTCCAGCTTGGATCTGGACAAGAAATCTACGCTTTATTGTTAAAGGGTAGATAGCCGTTGCCTGGGGCCCACAATACTACACTAGGTGGAGTAGGTGGGGTATCTGGTCTGTATCCGCAGTCACACACTTCTTTTGCACACCAACACCTTCTAGGTCCATTCCAAAGGTTAGGTTCTCCCCAACCATCAACAGACTCTGTTGGTATACTAGTGGGACTGCTTGGTGGCAGTGGAGTTTCGACAAGGGGTGGAGGTGCTCACGCTTCAGCGAACTTGAGGATTTCAGGGTCATCGGGGGTGTCTGGAGGGAGGTGATAAACTTGGGGTCGATAGGCGGTGGTCTGGGTTTTCAAGGGTGGTTTCCCTGGAAGAGCTCCACTTGTAAGTGAACTCTTTACCTTCACTATGGCAAGGTGGAACTCGTTCCTCTGGTGACAAGACGGATTTCTTGCCAGTTGACTTGGACTTGGTCGTAGTTGAGGGAGAAGCGCTCTAGTATCTGACACGTTCTCCTGCTCTGATGCTTGGATGAGTTCTTGTTCTTGGGGGGAAGTGGATGAACCAAAAGTGGTCGTCTTTGGTCCACAGGAGGAGGACTCGTGGGGAATTGTTAACGGTGGTGGTGTCAGATAGATGCCAATATAGGAGTTGTTCTTGGGCGGCTTCAGCAATTCTTGCTAAGTCGATGTTCTGGAAATCCTCGTAGTCCCACTGGTAAGTTACTTTACCAAAGGGCAAAGGTCTTTGAGTTTGTTAAGAGAATGGAGGGTCACTCCAACAGTCAATGATATCACACTGACTGGCATTGAACAGGGATGTCTCAGGGTAATAAGTCCTGAGCTGGAGGAGACGATGGGTTTCAAAGAAGTTCTGGGCTCATCGGAGTCTTTCTCCTTCTTGAAGGCGACTTGGAATATGACACTAGATGTACGAACCCCGATGTATTGACAAGAAAGGATGACAACTTGTACTACCACTTACTAATTAAAGTAAATGGCTACAAGGGCGTGTTATCACTATGTGTTGAGATGAAGTTGAAGGGGTCCACAGGGATGCAGGGCATGAAACAATAGGATAAAAGGTGAGGGCGGGTCCTCACTGTATAGTCGAAATGGTACCCTTGGTACACTGCATATACGTTCTCTTCAAAAAACCCCAGGTAACTGTATGTAGTTACCACTCTTCCATCCAAAAAATCGTGGACCTCAAGGATGACAAGCGTATATATGTACACTTCACGAATGAGGTTGTTCAGAGATCTGAATGCTTCACGAATACTGTCCCTGAAGCTGTACTTGATGGAGCCCAGGGGAGGTCGTCACTGGGGAGGTCGAGGACTGCTTTACAGCAGACGTAGATGGGTTGGATGCCGAGGGCGACGGCAATGTCACGATGGCGGGGGTAGATGGTTAAGAAGTGGGGGGACATGAAACGAAAGGGGGTGACACCAGAAAAAACAGGGGGTGAGTTGCACAGGGCCTCAGCTGTGCGAATGGTGTGGATGGAGAACTGGTGGAACTCCAAGATTTGCTGCCACTCCTCTCCTTGAGTGGTGTGGACTGCGAGGTATTGGTGGGGGTGCTCTCCTCTGACTTGGAGGCAGGATGGGGGGCAGTTGACAGGGGCAGGGGGAACATTCTCTTGGCTCTCTTCTACTGGTGCAGGGGATGCATGCTGTTCTGAGTAGAAGGCTACACGAAGCTCTGCAGCTTTGTAGTCGATGGGGGAGTCTGGGGTCGGTGGATGAGGAGGGGGTGTCAAGGGATGAAGGGCTGGGGATGGGATATGAAAGACGGGGGAGGCTGGACAAGGGATGGGGGACACCAACCTTACTGAGGGAGGTGTCTGGGGCAAGGGGACTGGGGATGGGTAATGAAGCTCGGGGGTTGGAGTCCAAGCTACTGGCAGGGAGAGGGCAGGGGAACCTTGGGGAGAGGTGATTCACTCAACGCTTAAAGGAATCCTTGGTGGTGATGACAGGAAGTAAGGGGGAAATGGGAGGTTCTGCCCTAAAGGGGACAAAGGAAGATGAGGGGGAGATGATGGGGGCAGGGGAACACTTGGAAGATGACAAGGATGACAAGGGGGGGAATAATCGATATTGTGGTATGATCCTGAATCAGCGTCCCATGCTCCAAACTCGGAGTAATCGTAGTCAGACAGTGAGAAGGTTCGTGGTTAGCAAGCTAAGACTGTCCAAGTGGGATGAGTGTCTCACTGTTTATACGCAACAGAGAGACCAAGGATCACAAGGAACAGGGTGGCTAATGTCGAACCAACAAGGAAATAGAACAGGGAGAGAAGACAATGGACCACAAGTAGCAGGACAAGGACGAGGAACAACCCAATGGTGGGAAGCTGCTCAGTAGACAGGAGTGGTACAAGTGGGGATGTCGCAAGTGGACAGTCTGAGGGACTGTGCATTGTATTGCACTAGCTTATATACCCAAATACATGTTCTGTGCATACTTTAGGGGAGGCCCAACTCTGATCCACAGGTGGGCCCATGGAATACTCTAGAAGGACTCTAAAGATAGCATGGAATGTTCTGGAAGGTTTCTAAGTATATTACCCAATGGCATTAATCCCTGTTAAGCTCCACTTATCAGGGGGTTTGTGGAACATGCCAGAAGGGTTCCAAATATACTGTCCAATAGCAAGTCGCTGATAAGCTCCGCTTATCTAGTGACTTACTAAGTCATCCTTTGCTTGGTAAGTCCCAGTTCTGGACTGGGCCTTTCTTGAATAGGAAGGTGAGGATCATCTAATCCTTTCACATGCGTCGTCTTGGCTAGTTCTACTAGGCCAATACTCTGCTTCCCAGGTTTTGTGTGCGTGCTCCCTTGCACACTCTTGAGGTTCATGGGTTTGTCACGGGCCAAGGTATAGGCTCATGACACCATACCCCAGGATTCACACCATTATAGAACTCATCGGTGAGGAGTGGCGGCATAAGGGGAATGGACAGACAGATGAGGAGAGGGAGCTCGACTTTTCCAACTTCAGTAGATCACACTGTCTCGAGTGGCTCAACGCCTTGAAGGTGTGTTACCCAAATCTCAAGAGCAAGATCATGATGACGAACCTGCCTACACTCATACGATACCAGAACTGCGTTGAGTGGTGGAAGCCCAGGACTCCGGACTTCAACAATGAGGAGGTTGACGAGCTGTCAGGTAAGGCATTCATATCTGCATATCAATTTAACTATATGGCTGATATTATAAGGCGACAATCCACCACCCATGCCAGATGGGCACTCTGCTGCTGAGGAAGACAAACCGATGGACGAAGATGACGGTGGTGAGAAGACGCCATGGATGAGCCATACGCATAAGTGTATGATTGTCACATCGCCCTCGGAAGTAGATGCCCCTCCTGCCAGGTGTCCATGGATGACCAATGCCAAGGTAAGTCTTTTTTCTATTCTTTATATTACTCCAAAGTAATCACACATATTGCAGGACTTCTGTGGGCCATGCCAAGAGGCCAGAGCAACAAGTTGCCTCCGCCAGCCGGCAGAGAAGAAGAATGCGACAGCTTGCTTGGCTTGCACCGTCAAGAAACGACCCTGCAGTCCACCACTGAAGTGGGCCCAGAAGATAGGGACAGAAAATATCAAGGTGGAAAGTGCACCCATCACTTCCAAGTCTGCACGCAAACAGACAGCCATTGGTATGTTCATATAGTCTTAGTCTCCCACTTTGCCTAATGTATATTAGTCATGTTGGAGGATATCGTTCCCTCCTTGGATAGGGTGGAATGGACCGTACTAGTGGATGGTACAGAGTTCCGTGATCGCCTCTCAAATATTGAGGCGTGTCTCCGATCGATGGCCACAACGTCAGGAGTGGATCTCTTGTCACTCAATTGCACTCCACCTATCCCACTGTTCAACACTTCAAGCTTTGCAGTCTCCTGTGCCAGCACCCCCACATCAATCAATCCTGCTCATATATCAACATTATCCATCCAAGAATCACCAGGTGCAGGACCATCTGGAAGCAGCAGTATGGCTTCCAAAACACAATGTAAGTCACTCCATGCTTTCACACATATCATTTCACTAACTATATATTAAATGAAGCAGCTTCATTGGGGGAGGGGAATGCAATGGCTTCCTCCTCACAAATTCTGAGTGTTGCTGGCTCGCAGGCATCGTCTCGTATGGGGTAGCACAGTAAATTACAGATATCATGTCCAGTCATCACAAGTGTTTCATACAATCCACTCTGAATTGAACGCCGTCTTTGATATAATGTCTGTGCCCCCAGATCAAATGATCTGCACTTGGATTGAGAACACACCGATAAAGAAAGTATGAAGCATGTTACTTTTACATGATGTATGCTCCACAATTGGATATGGGTATGCCCCACCATGACATATGTTATATTTGTGAATTACATATGTGTGAATCATGTGTGTAAGTTTTATTCCAATCATACAATGCGTATTGACATGTTGAGTCTCATATGTGCATGATGATTGATATGAAGGAAAGACACCATTCGACATCCATATAACACATACAAAGCTATTGAACAGGCAAATTCAAGTAGGGCCCACCTTGATGTCACAGGAATTGGTGCAACAGCCTGTAATCATGGGTTCTTAGTTCCAACATCTGTTGTAGATTTCCAAAAGGGAGAGAGGCAAGTCACTTCAATTTTGTCCTGAAGAAGGCATATCTCAATCCCCAATTCTAGGCATATAAATATGGACTACAGCATATGGAAGGCACTCTCTTACAACATGCAAGATATTCCAATCGCACTTGTCATGTATGACATTATGTGCCAATACAGGGTTAACTTCCAGGACAGAGTCAAAGATAGTCCACACCTCTCCCTTCCAAGCTCCTTGGAACTCCAGACTGGAATAGGACTGTTCCATATTCATGGGCATCAGGACTGTTTGCCTCGCTATTCCCCCAGCTATATCCCCAGAGCAAAGCAGGTTGATGGGGAAATAATAGAGACATTATGGGCTCAATTGAATAATATTTCGAGAAGCATTAGAGGGATGTCCCTGAGCCATAGGCAAGAGGTACTAGATGCCCACATGAACCACTCAAATTGGAAGAAGCTGGTCCACATTGGTAAGTCATTCAACAATCTCGATTACATATGTGCATATGAGACTGACATGAACACAACAGTTCCCTCCCTACTCAAGAGATGGAAGCGCTTGGGCGATGGCTTGGAGGCCAGCTCTAAAGCATATAAGGCTCTCAGTGAGCATTTTCAGTCCAAGACAGCACAATGGCTGCAGGAAGACAAGCAAGCTCAGGAAGACAGACAAACAATGCCATCATCAATAGATATATATGACACTGTGAAGCAGAAAGGTATGTGAATCAGCCTTAAACAATCTCTACTCAACTGAGCCATGTGTGAAGCCCCTTCCCAAGCTGATATCCAGACACAGCTCATTATGGAGGAGGAAGGAGACCATTCCATTTGTGGGCAGGCATCATGGATTCTGTGAAGAGTGTTCACTGTTTATACGCAACAGCAAGACTCAAGGTCACAAGGATCAGGGTGGCTAATGTCGAACCAAACAAGGAGTAGAACAGGGAGAGAAGACAATGGACCACGAGTAACAAGACAAGGATGAGGAATAACCCAATTATGGGAAACTGCTCAGTGGACAGGAAGGTACAAGTGGGGATGTCGCAAGTGGACAGTCTGAGGGACTGTCTGTTACATTGCTCCAGCTTATATACCTGAATACATGGTCTGTGCGTACTTTAGGGGAGGCCCAACTCCGATCCACAGGTGGGCCCATGGAATACTCTAGAAGAGTTCTAAAGATAGCATGGAATGTGCTGGAAGGTTTCTAAGTATATCGTCCAATAGCATTAATCCCTGACAAGCTCCGCTCATCAGGTGATTGATCAACAATCTTTGTTTACCGATCAACGGACTTTGTTTATCAATCAACGATCTTTGTTGATTGATCAACGAACAAGTCATGTGAGGTCATCTGACCTTTCGCTTGGTAAGTCCCAGTTCCGGACCGGGTCTTTCTTGAATAGGAAGGAAAGGATTATCCAATCCTTTCACACGCGTCGTCTTGGCTAGTTCCACTAGACCAATACTTTGTATTCCTGGTTTTGTGTGTGCATTCCCGAGCACACTCTTGAGTTTCATGGGTAAGTCACGGACTGAGGTATAGGTTCGTGACAGATTCTGTGTGGGCTCAAGATTCAGGAAATGCAGTATGTCAGCTTAGCACATATGTCATTATGATATCACACTAATGTGATGTCTAGATTGACTCTCCAATATCAGCTTCAGAGTGGTGGTTCCCATCTCACACTGGAGGAGCTACAAGTGATAGAAAACAAGCATGTTCACCTTCAAAAGCTCATTGACATGTTTGAGCATCAGGCCAATGGATTCCTGCTTCACCATGGACCAATGGACGATATGTCAATACCACCACTGGCAGACTATGCCGAGTATGACCATATAGATGACATTCACAACTCCAGAGCTACAGCGATGATCCCACATATATCTAATCCATCTGGTGGTGATGGGCCTCATTCCAAGGATATCCCCATCCTCCTCCCATCTACAATTGGATGGCAATGGTGTGCTAGCCATGGTGTCAAATCTCTTGCATTGAAGGAAGCCAAGCTCTGCTATGCTCAGGCAACTGACTCCATCCATGCTATTAGACCTGCCTTGGGATTCAAGCCTGCTTTATTCCGAACTCAGGTCAGAGATGCTAGAACACAGCAAACTAAGACCAGGGCTTGGAATGTGATCTGAAATGTTGATACCACAGTTCATCAACATCCCCAGAACTATGGAATGGCCAGGGACGCATATGAGAAGATTAAGGACCCATCCCAAACATCTCCGGAGTTGCCACCACTCACTCCAGCCGATCTCCAGGTCAATACAGCTATTCTTGGTGCAGCACAGAAGGGCCAATGAAACAAGCAGCTTTCCTGGATCTGGAGCTTTGGCATATCTGGAAAGAAGAATGGAACTTGGATGGATGAGTGTACATAATTATATATTTATTAAGGGATTATATTCTGACTGACTGACTGAACAGTTAATCGAGTTCATTGGCTCCACACGAAAGCACAGTTTGAACGATGGAAAGAAGAGGAAGACAGTGTTCACAATGAGGCAGATTGGATTCCTACATACTTCCATGCCAAAGCAGAGTGTTGGAAGAGGAGGTGGATGAAGAATGCAGCCCAAGGACAGCTTGCAGGCCATGAGGCATATGCTTCACGCCAAATACACATATGGGAAGAAATGTCTCTGAGTTCAAGAAAAGCACTTACACCAATTACATCCACTAGTCATAAGGCATAATGATATTAGTGCTGAATCATGTATGTCTTTACCTTTTCACTGTACTGCTCTGGTATACGCTTTTAAATGATGTTGAATAGTGCTCACATATCCACAAAATGTGGGGGTAAAATATACACCAATGATTGTCATACTATGTATCATCTTATATAACCCATAAGCCAGAAGCTGTACCACCAGAATATATCTTTATCCTGAAGATGCATATATGTTAGAGTTTGAGATATGTCATGCTTAGGGTATAAGTGACATCAGAATGTATTCCACCATAGAGATGTAAAAGGGTTTAAGACATGCAATCTGAGAAGTAGATGTAGAGATATGTACTTTAGACTATATACTATGTCATACTATGTCAGAGTATGTATGTATAGGTGATATGCACAAGTTAAGTGCCGCATATATACCTGAGAATGTGCTCCCCAGTTAACATATGTTATAAAGAAATCTATATTTTGATTCGTGTAATGCACAGGCATATCTGCATATTGATAACATTTGAAACTCCAGAATTGCATATACTCTCATCTAGAATATGTTTTATGTAGACCATGTGTTGTAATACTCACACTTAGCATGTCTCAATTCTGCTTCAGACATGTCTGCATTTCATATGCTCCAGTGTTGTATCTCTTCCATAGCATGGGCCAATCTAAAGTAGGTGCATATGCTCATATGGACATCTATTGTAGGTGGATTGTACAGTCCACATGGCCAATCCATTGTAGCCCTTTGTATGCTCCAGCATATGAGCTTTCTAGTATATTAGTACCCATTTTAAAGCCAGTGTAAGTGGATGCATTCCTATTTGCTATACACATTTTACTTCTTCTCAATTTATAATAGATCAATAGAAACAATTTGTCTTATTTCAAGCACAATGGATATTCACAATGGCCTTTTTGACAATTTATGTCCTCCCCAGCTGATATCAGCTAGCCCATGGATATTGGAGGAATCCCTGTTGTATTCTCTACATAAATTTTGTTTCATTTTAATTACAAGCAGATAAGGAGATGGCACATTGTCTCCTTTATAAAGGACATATAAACCGGCCTTTTTGATTGACAATTTATCTCTGCTCCAAGGTGATATCAGCTGACCCATGAATATTAAGAGGAGGTTCTTTTGTACCTCTGTATGTACACTGTCTTATTTCAATCCACATGGATAAGGAGATCATAACATCTCTCATATCAATCATAGTGGATGGACAAAATGTTGTTTTTGACAGCTGGAGTCTGCTCCAAGCCAATATCAGTGGCCCATGAATATTGGAAGCTGTTCCCAGTGCATAGGGAGATAATGAAATGTCTCATTTAAATTACAGTGAATGGTCTGAATATGATTTTTGAAAATGTCATTCTGGTTCCGCTCCAAGCTGATATCAGTTGGTCCATGAATATTGGAGGAATCAGCTTTATATTATTTATATAAAAGATGCTTTAATCCAATCCCAGTGGATAAGAAGATCATCAAATATCTCATATTAATTGTAATATATCATCAGAAGGTGCTTTTCAAAAACATATCTCCGCCCCAAGCTGACATTGGCTAGCCCATGAATATAGGAAGAATATCACATTTCGGCCGACGTCGGCTGGCCCATGAGTATTGGGGTGGGATCACCATTGGTACAGCCATCAATTATGGAAGATGGTCAGGACCATTATGTGAGTAAGTTGCACATGCCTTCGATCTTTCTGCCCACACATTCTCACTACTATGTAGAACTCCCATCGGCCCTGATCAGGCATTGGCTGCACCAGAGCTATTTGGCCCCAACTCCAGGATGGCTACCACTGCACTACCGAGTGCCCACTCTAGTTATCAATACACCAGCGGCCATTCAGTTCTAGCTCTGGGAGCGGCTACACCATTTGGTATTTCTCCCAATCAGATTTGTGCATCCAATCACCACCTGTGGTCCCCCAATCCAAGACAGGGCATCTGTATGTTCACTTTGACCGGTCTGCCAAGATGCATCAATATTGGATGCTTGGAGTTAGTGGGCAATGGGAGAGTGTCTCCAGGAATACAGAATATCCCCTTAATCATGACCAAGTCCTCTCCATTCGTAGCAATGGTGAACCAAGCTGGGTCACTCAAGTGACCACTAACACAACAGATTTGAGGAGGGAGAAGCAAGCAAGGTCAGTAGTAGTTGGTTAGTGACTCAAGTGTAGGCTCATAATTAAAATGCTTCAACTTGAATGAGGGGATGCAGCATCACATGGGCTAGCTGCCAGGTCAAATTATTATTCATTGTGCGGGTCCTACTAGTAACCGCATAACTAGTCACATAGTTTCAGCAGTGTCTCAGTCGAGTCTCTACATTCTCTTTCTTAAAACCATATTCTAACTAGACTGGGACGATCAATCTAGTTTTACATGTGTTTTGGAAAACGCGAGGTGTAAAACCATTATGCAGACAAGGTTTGTGCTCCCTCCACCATCATGCTGCTGGTGACTACAGCTCTGTTACATTATTGTCACTGTTACTAAGGTCAGTTTTGACGCTCATCCAAGCGCTCGGCTCGTTTCAAAAGTAGATAACTCATGAGTGAGTCGTCATGCAGTCATCTTGTGGTGTCATCAATTATGAGTTTGTCCAAACTTGGCTATTTGTCGCTGCCCTGAGAGTTAACCCTCTCTTTCCTCTTCCCTCTTCCCCTCTTTGGAAGACAATGGCACTTTCACAACACATAAGGCACAATATTTAATGGGCAATCCTGAGTACTGGAGATGATACTGTGTGAAATCCATGCACTCTGAACCCACTGGCATAAGTCTAACTTTTTTTTTACAACTTTGGCTTCAGCACCTTGTCAGCACCTGTGTACCCAGTATAACTTATGAGACAGTGACAAGCACCAGCTGTCAGCCATAAGGCCTCAGGGCTTGGCATTGGCCAGTCCAAGGGCCGGTCTGTGGCTCCACGGCTTCACTCCGGTGAGTTATTATGCTTGAGAATCTAACAGTCAAATTCAATTTTACCTGCATGCTGCTTTACATCAATGAACTGAAGGTACAGGTGATGAAGGTTCTGGACCAGATCTCCCTTGCTGCTGCAACTTGAGGAGTAAAGGCCGCATACATACACATAATTCAAACCAATCCAAGGTGGACAATGAAGAGGATGAGACTGAGAGCACTTTGGATGAAGCCGACAGTGAGCCAAGCGGTGAGCATACACATTTGACTGTAGCAATTATCTGGCTGCATACCTAGTAGTCCACACCACTGTGACAACCTCTCCTGGACACGTAAAGCGATGTAGTCCTCAGTCTGGCAATGGTGAAGATAGTTCGCCGACCTGTTTGGACTAGTCACTTACTTTGGTTGCAGAGTTGGAGCATAGCTCGGAGCATGACAGAACATGTGAGCATCATTCTCCCTCAGGCTCTGATGCAACGATACATACATCTCTGATTCCTTGTCAAGCACAAAAAAAGAAGCGCCTTCGTTCAGAATTATTGAGTGCACCCCCTGGTGGCAACAAGCAATCAAGTGGGCTCCTGGATACTCCAAGACTGATATTATTTCACTCAGATGGAGGGAGAGGAGAGGAAATTGCTTGTCGTGATTCAAATGCCACAGACAGGGAGTGGGGCCAAGATGTAGATGAAAGGGTAGGAGGTTCCTATCGTCTATGTTGACATTATTTGATTTCCCTTCTCCCTTAACACTCACATCTCCGTGGTGTCTACTAGGAAGCCCATATTGATGCTCCCTATAGAAGCTCACTTGAAGTAGAGCAAATCCTACCATCCCACAAGCCTGTTCAAGACCCACAACACTTTTATGTGTGTGATTCCCCTCTCAACTCAGATCTGGAACTGTATAACTCAGCTGAGGATTTTGAAGAAGATGTAGACCCCAGAGTCCAAGATGACCCTCAAGCAAGCAGCAGTTTTGTGTGCTCCCTTATTGTTTAAGTAGTACCTGTCATTTCTAAGATGAAAAAATCCTTCCAGCCCCAGCAGTCGCCTTCAGAGCCCACTATCCCACTGATGCAGCCCTCCCTGCCACCTTCAAGTTCACCTCATGAGTTGCCGATACTTTCGCATCCTACAAGGCATTCCCCCTGGGTTCACCCAGAGACACCATCAAATTGTCAAAGAGTGGAACAACATTGGGAAAGTGGATCTTTTCAAATGGCCTGTTCTTGTGGGTGACTGACCTGCACTTGATTCCTAGACATCTGAGGTCCGTCAGCAGGAAAGTCATGCCGCTACCACCAGCTTGCCTCACAATATCTTGGAAGACTATCATAGGAGTAGGGCAAAGGGTGGTCAGAAGGTGCAAGGTAGAGTGGATGGAGCCCAATCCAGCGCAAGGCCGACAAGAATTCACTAGTGGTGAGCCCAAGTACCTTGCCAGTGTGGCATGCATTATGAATTCTACGCCAATGGTATGTGAACCAGAAATTGGTCCGAACTGAACTCTCTGCTCTATTAAAGGAGAATCCACCCTATGGCCGTAAACCTAATTCCTCTCAAATTTCTGCGTTCATGGTTGAATGGGAACACACGGGTCATGGTGCAAAGGCTTGCAACGCAACAACTGCTGACTTTATGATTGACATCACGGGAAAACCAAAATCGCCCTGGAATACTGCTGCTGGCTGAATGTTTACTGACTACCTAATCGAGAAGATGGGATATGAAGACACACAGGAGATGCGGAGGACCATAGAAAAAGCATTTACAAACCGCATCAAGAGCCTACAGTCACACCACAAAAGAGAGGAGCTCCCACAGGCAGAGAGGGCTATAGAAAGGTCCAGACACAGCCGGCAGCAACGCAAGTACCAAGTAAGTTTCCCTATGTAGGAGGCAACACAATTGCTCATGTACAATGCAGTTGTTCCAACGTTGCCATAGCATCGCGAAGATCTATGATCCACTGAAAATGCATCTACCATTTTTGGATGCTATGGGAACTGATGGGATGTCTTCCGATGAATCGACTGTCAACTCTAGCACAAATCAGATAACATATACAGTTATCAAACCTGACTGGCAACACCCTGATTTGCATCACTGGCTGAAGGTCCTTGACCAATTGCACCACCGGCATCACATTAGGAGTTGGGGTATGGATAAGTGTGGTGCACTCCCCCACATCCATGTTGGCTCTCAAAAAATTCACAACAAATTACACGCCCCCACAGGCCTTCCTATAAATGCCTACAATCCAATATGGCTTGAGAGCAGATAGGCCCTTTACTTGAAACACGTATTGTGTCCAAAAGTGGAGCCATATGTTTTCAGCCATCCTTTGAATGTGATTGCGTAAGTTCCTCGTACGCAGATGCAGTCTAATGGTTTATCATAAATCTCTGCAGGCTTTTGAGTATTTAGCTTTAGACTGGACCATAGCACAAACTTGAATGCATATTTGTGCCAATATGGAAAGCTAGGTGTTGACCTCCGTCATTGATCATGGTGTACGCTGGGGAGTTACATGAATTTAGCAGACATCAACATGTTTTTAGTGATAGTTGGAGCACCTTTTTTTTTTTTTTTTAAATGGTCAGAGCAAATGATGTATTCCATTCGCATTTGGTAACCACGAATATCCCCAACTTGAAGGCTGCCATGCAGTCATACATGACCCCTCTCTCTGCTCTTGCTTTTTTACTCTTCCCTCTGCTGACAATCCATCTGACTCAGACGCCGGTACTGAACTTGAAGAAGACAATATCATTAGCTTGTTGCTTGCTCTGGTATTGCTTGCAGTTCATCAAGATCCCTCAACATACTTCCGTGCTCTCTGTGACTCTGGGAAGCTATGGTTCAAAGAACTTCTTGGCAGGCATGATGTGCAATTCTGCAATGAACTTGGCATGAATTTTCTTCAGCTTCTCACAACACTCAAGTTAGATGCAGAGCTTCAGGCCTTCATGGAACACGACATGTTTCCACAGCTGAAAAACTTGCCACTCTCAAATCGGACATCCTGCACACGTACAAATTTGGTGAAGCGCCAGTTGGCAAAGCTGCAGGGAGGATTCACATAGATTGTACAATACAATAAACTGTTTATATCCATGTCATCCTTGCAGCATTTGAATTTAATCGAGTGACAAAGTGACTTGACTTGTGATGACAAAGACAGACATATATTACCAAATTTGTAATATCAAATTACAGGGTCATGCAGTGTACATGCTCGAAAGTGCATGCGTGAGAGTCATGTGGCAGAGCGTGATCCAACTCCAAAAGGGGGGGGAGGTAAGAGGTTAAAGTGGGTGACAGGACTGGTCCTTCAAGTGCCTCGGCGGCCTGACTCTCGGGATGAAGGGAATACAAAACACGAATACTAACTTGGGGGGAAAACGATTCCTCCTTTATTTCCTGGAAACATGCCAGTTTAAGTACAGAAGATAGTACCTAAGCTAAAAGGAAGGGACAAAAGGAGGGTTCGTAAAAGGAATAAAAGGAGGGTTCGTAAAAGGAATAAAAGCATATGCCAAGGTAGGCAAAACAAGACGGGCTCAGGAAATGAGGTAGATGAATGATCACAATACAAGAAATAGAGGGATTCAGGCACAACACTCAGGCTGGCCTTACAGCAGAACACGGTGAACAGAGAGGAACAGAGATGCAGACATGGAAAACGCAAGGGAAAACTGGTATTTGGGCTTCACTGTTTTGATATGGTTGCACCAAGAAATTCCTGTGACAACCCAATGGTGCACCAAGCAGCAAAATCACACCATGCAAGCAATGATGGATGATCATGTTGATTTCAACCCCATAGCACCAGCACCAATGTTTGGATATATAAGGAAGGTGTATCATGTGTCTCTTATCCCTTCCCGATTTTGCGACAATTTTCTGGTCACAAGTGTGCCCTTTTCCCACTTTCCCACAGACACCTTTCTTTCATTCTGATTCCCATCTCCATCTCCTCTATGCAGCTGGCCTCAAACTTCACCCTTCTTCTGTCTGGGTTATCATCAAGTGACTAGCTTTCCCAGGTCTTTATTTTGCAGGCTGGAGGCCATGGGGCGATGCTCCCACCCTTCTCCTCCACTGTCGCCCTTTGATGACCTTAAGCCGCTCCCTCCTTCACAACCGTGGAGTTGCAGTGGCATGAGCTGCATTCGGGGGGCCCTTTGGCACTGGCGTGCGCGTTGCTGGGTTGGTATCATCATGGCCAGTCCTGCTGCCTTTTTGGGGCAACTGTTAGTACTTGCCGTCTTATAGGTGGTCAATCCCAGCTTGACGCCTGCGGGTGGTCAGGTTGGAGAAGAGGAAAAGCAGGGCAGGGCAGGAGTAGCCTACCTGTCATTCATTGAATCATGTCTGGAAAGTCACTGTTGCCACACGTCGAGGTAAGTGCTGCAACCTAGTTTTCAACTACTATTAACCTCTCTTTTACACAGTCAGTCACTATTTACAGGCTGGAGGCCATGAGGCGATGCTCCTACCCTCCTCCTCCGCTGTCGCCCTCTGACAACCTTAGGCCACTTGTTATGGTCAGCGTGACCCGAGCCTGACTTAGGCCTTTATACGCGGTGAAGGAGGAGTGAGACTTAGCAATGCGAGTCAACGCGTGCAGGTGTGACTAAGCATAAGGACACCTGAAAGTGCCTTCCTAAGGGAGCGCTAGGCAGACTGGGTATGAAGATGGAACCCAACTAGATTTGAGAGTGATACAAAAGAGTCAAGCTGTTGACCACATCAGTCGACAGCTGC
Source organism: Lactarius quietus (assembly GCA_015025155.1). Classification (NCBI taxonomy): domain Eukaryota; kingdom Fungi; phylum Basidiomycota; class Agaricomycetes; order Russulales; family Russulaceae; genus Lactarius; species Lactarius quietus. Next base: position 44,023 of record WITN01000248.1, read on the forward strand.
CTTATAACCTATCCTGACTGCACGCCTTTGTCAGCGATGCAGCCACTACTACTAATGCTAAGTAATTGTCCACTAAGAGGATCAGTAATCGTACAGTCATACACAAGTAAGCAACTACACTTCCTTAGTAAGATTTGGGAGCGACTCATCATCCCGCTTATGCTGAACAGTCCCAGTAGATCGTAACACCACTCTCTCCTTCACAACTGCAGAGTTGCAGTGGGGTGAGCCATGTTTGGTGGCTTTTGACACCAGTGCGCATGTTGCTGGGTCAGTATCAGTGTGGCCAGTCCTGCTGCCTTTGTTGGCAAACCATCAGTACTCGCCATCTTATAGGCAGTCAATCCTGACTTGACACCTGTAGGTGGTCAGGTTGGAGAAGAGGAAAGTGGGGCAGGGCAGGAGTGGCAAACCTGTCTTCATCGAATCTTGGCCATGGAGGGACACTGTAGCTGCACATCGAGGTAAGTGCCACTGCTTCGTTTTCTAATTACTATTACTATGCGCACGACCTTTGGCTGCAGGTCCCCTGACTCATACTGATACCCACCCCTGGCTTCCTCGACCCCACCCTCCATCCCTGAATTCCCTGCCACAGACTTCCCCATCCCCTCCTGCCCACCCCTACTGACCCTCCCTCCCCATCCCCATCCCCTCCCTGCTTGACCTCACCCTCCCTGAGCCCAATGCAACCTAACGATTTTGGTCACGTGACCATCATCACAGCCTGATGACTGCAATGATGACAAAAATGAAGGCAAATAAATGAAGGAAAGGATGGAGAAGACGACAAAAATGAGGATGAAAACTATGAAGAGGATGAAGAAAGATGAAAAAGACGACTTAAGGTGACAGCACGACCACAACAAAAACAACACAATGAGGACAAGGACGAAGACACAACAGCAGTGAGTCCATATATTCACTGTTCTTTACTGACAATCCCTTGCCCCCCCACCCCCCACCTATCCCTCCCTTTCCTCGCCCTCGCCCTCGCCCTCCCCAGCGTTGCTCTCCCCACCAATGCCCCCGGTACCTGGTGCTCCCTCACAATGGGGGAGCACCACAGTGCCAATATCAACTTCCTAGCCAAATACCAGCACCCATCATGTCGGTGGCGTTGAAAAACGGAACACTGGCGTGGAAGTTGACTATGAAGATGAGGCCTAGATGAGTCAACTGACGGTGAGTTCCGCCACATGAGTAAGTTACTAGGTTTCTTATAATTTACTTCTTAGAATTGGCATTGTTCCACAATTTCCATGTCTTCGGCAGTTTCCTGACAGGCACAATGTTCTTCAATAGATAGGCAATGATTCCAAAGTGCTCATGAAGGTGATTGTTTTTTAAAGAATATTTGATGTACTATTGACAAGCATTTTATGTAGGTATATCTGGGAACCCTTGCCGGATATCTCCCATCAGCATTGCATTTTGACATTCATGGACACTTGTTATATTGCACATCGGAATTCCATCTCTACACCAGTCCTTGAGGGCTTTCAAGAATGCGTTGCGAAATACCATGAGCTTTGTGATGTCTTCATCACAACTGGTACCCTCAAAGCGGTTTCTTTATCCCACCAGCACACACTCTCTCATTATCATTTTTCTATTCAACTCTTTGGCTCTCCAAACGGCCTTCGTTCTTCTATTACGGAGTTGAAGCACAGAGTGCCTGTCAGAGACTCAGAGATCATTGGTATTGGTCAAATCACAACGATGCGCTCCCTCAAATGATGGCGTCATTTCTCTGGTCGGAAAAAATGACAGCACTCCACCGCTACTTTACCTTTCTAGGCATGTTGAAGGGAACGACGGCAGCAGACATGGCTGGCATCATGGATGGAGAAGACCCACAGGAAGATTCGATGCCGCCTGATTCAGATTGCAATGCTTCTGGGCCAGATAAGGACGGAATGGCTGTAGATGGTGTCAACAACAAGGAAACTCTCTCAATTGTGACATTGTCTGTTAGAACAGGTGCGAACGCTGACAATTATGATTCTGATCAGTGTTCTCACTATTGACAGAAGCTGGCTATCTGCATAACCTTAAAGAGCTTGCAGACTTTATCCAACAACCTGGCCTTCCCTTTGCTCTTCAACAACTTCTGTTCCTCTTTGACAACCCCAATAGCGCCATTGCCCCTGACACACTCTGACCTCCCAGACTTTCATGGCTGTGTACATGTTCACCACTCGGCGCTTGCAACTTTCTTCACGCCAAGTGATCTATATGGTGTGGGAGGGATGCATCAAGAGTGGATTTGTTCAACACCTCCTGGTACAACAATCCCTGCCGCAACACAGTATATGTAGTTTTGGACGACTCCCTTCCCAGGCTGGAAGGTATGGTTATCACCTGTGTCCAATCATTTTTCTCATTTACATACAGGAGAGTTAAGCACTGTTGCGCGTTTGTCAACTGGTTTGTCCACAATGATGACAAACCTGATCTGGATACTGGGATGTGGGTTGTTTCTCTAGAGAAGCAGAATGGGAGGCTGACAACTCAAAGGTAATTGATATGAAGACTATATATTGCCCGCGCTGCACACCTCCTTCTGGTTTTTGGTTCAGACCTGGTACCAATTGACGTTCAATACCACAATTCATTGGATAGATATCTGTCCTTCTTTGTCAACAAATTTGCTGATTGTCACTCTCACGAGCTTTTAACAGACAATTACTAGTACCTGCCAGTGTGCAATAGAATAGTTTTAGAATCATGGCTGCCTAAACAGACTTCATTTGGCATCTCTACTAATAATAATTCAACGTGGCCAATGCACACCCTCATCTTGGGCTTATCTTTCACTTTCTTCCTCTTCCTTGCTCTTATCCTTGCTCATCAACCGTTCTGATGGTGCGCCCCTCAAAGCCACACCCTCCCTCCTTGTCTCAGACTTGTCTTTCACTCGCTTCCTCTTCCTTGCTCTTATTCTTCTCTGTCAACCATCCCGATGGTGCACTTTTCAAAGCCACGCACCCCTTGTCCCAGGCTTGTCTTTCGCTTTCTTCCTCTTCCTTGGTCTTACCCTTATCTGTCAATTGTCCCAATGGTGGCTCCTTTCCTCATCTTGGGCTTAGGCTTGTCTTTCGCTTTCTTCTTCCTTGCTCCTATCGTCTATCAACCGTTCTGATGGTGCATCCCTCAAAATCGCACCTTCCTCATCTCGGACTTATCTTTTGCTGCATTTGCGTCAGCACGAGCAGGCTTTTTTGCCGGCCCAATGTAGCTGGCCCGATTCAGCCGGCCAACAACTACAACACCATTTACACTGAGTGTGCACAAGGTGGTAGGAAAGATGGATGTAGAATAGACTATTCAGATCGTACAATTCTACAGAGGCTAACAAATAAACAATGCTCTTAGGCATCGATGAAAGCCCGCCCAGAAGAGACACACTCGCCAGGGACTCCCCCCCTTATGCGCACAGTGTAGCAAATATGGGCCACCCTTCAGTGATTTCACCGATCGCAAATTGAAGCCTTGATGCACCACCTCCACAAGAACATGCAGAGCGCTGTACAAAACTGACAGCGGCTTGATGCACATTCAGATCACCACCTCTGGACCTGCATGACATGGCACATATTCATATACTTCACAGGGTGTCAGATGAGCAAAAGGATCCAAATGCATATACATTCCACGTCTTTGATCGACAAGAAAAAACTAAGTCTGAATGGCCAAGTACTGCTAATCCCTCCTCTGGCCTGCAACCACTTTCACCCACCCACCACTCGCTGCTCAAGGATGCTCTAAAGTTTGTAGAAGACACATCAGAACTGGGATACAGAATGTTAATGCCGCAAGAGCACACACCTTCAACGCTGTCCCAACTCCATGCGCCTTTTGTGTCATTCCTTGGCACACCTTACTCTGGAATGGAGGACGACGTGGGGGTAGTAGGCGAGGGAGGAGGTGGGGGAGGCAGGGGGGAGGCGATGGTGGAGTTGGAGGATTGGCTTCTCAATCGACGTTAGGGTCTGTCACTGCAAGAACACCATTAGGACAACCCATACTCACCTCTGCTCAATGTGCTTACCAATGCTCAGCCAAAGCTTGATGCGCTTCTGCAACACATGCATATCTTCTGCTCCTTGTTGATGATTGATGGGCTGCATGGCTGTGGTAGTAGCGATGGGGAAGTGAAGGGAAAAAATGCGTTGAGCAAGTGTGTGAATATGTGGAAAATTGCCAATACAAATGCAAACGTCCTCAAACTCTTTCAAACATCCTTGGTGGTCAGTGCGACACCTTTTCATTCCACCCAAATCTAACTACATGACTAAATGACAACCAGTGCACCTGCAGAAGAGTCCAAGGCATGCCATCAGCCGCAATTCCATATCATCGACGCTGGTTGCACAAGCTGGCTTGACTGCATCCACATCCACTTGGTGCGCTGCCCTCACTCCTTCCTGCACTCATATTTGTTCTGTGCAACACTGTGCCCGACCTCCCGACCTCGAAGTACTCACGCATATCCCTGCGTGTGTGATACCAAAGGCTGCCAGGTCAGGTGGCAGCGTATGATGTTCAGCCCTGATGCTGGCCCACTGCCAGTCTCCACTTTGTACGAAATGTACCCTGTGGGCTCAGATGAGATCACTTGCTTACGCTTGGATACAGGTGCAGCATGTGGGCGTGAGTGGGGGGTAATAGCAGGATAGACACCAGGCGACTTGTACATATTTTGTTTTATTTATCCAATACTATCACTACTCGTTCACCTTGCCATTCACACCTTGGGAATCCTATCCTATGTAGTGCATTTAGCTGGTGAAGTATATTGAATGCCCTCCCTGAGCCTGAGCACACGTCATTGTTTTTTCTTCAATTATTCTACCAATACAGTACCCGATGTGGTAGTATACGGACAGAAAATATTGAAATAAATAAATAAAATTATCACCAACCTGGTTCTCAGGTTTACTGGTTCTGAGAAACCAGGAGCCATAAAAAACCGGCAAAGCCCAAAACTTTCTTTGGCATCTTCCTGATGTCAAAGATCTGAACAGGAAGTTCAAGCCATAACAGCAAGAACACCATAGTAGCATAGTATTACAGTTATGGTCCCTGTACTACACGTGCTGTATTGGTGAGTTGCGAACTGACTGTTTTCCTATGTAGCAGGATTTGAGCGCCTTATTGAGCGCTGACTAGTAACTAGTGCTGACTGGTGGTCATGTGGTTGGATGCTTAAATACAAATGGTGTCTTGTTCATTGGCGTACACCTTCATCCGGATCCAAGCAGGCAGCCTTCCTGGGAAAACTCTTCAGGAGAGCTCTCACTGTAGTGGCAACACAACATTGATATGGATACCCGGATATGGAATGTGTAGTAATGCAGAAGTGAGCTTGGACTACAATAATATGTTTAATGTTGAACATGGAAGACGACGTGTAAGTCCAGTTTTTTGCCCAGCCTCAGCTCCATATACAGTGCAAGCAAAGACACATTTGGAATACATCAAGAGGACCCAGGACAATTGCAGTGCATTGAGGTTCTTGGGAAACTTCGGTCACACTTTCGCACCAGTTTCGTTTGTGTCATGACAATGCACATTTCAAGCTCAAGGTTCAAACTACTATCAGTATCGATTGGATATTCGACCTGTCGCTGAGCCCTGAGTTCGCTTGTGCATTGGTGCCCACATTGGGCCATTTCTCTCCCTTCTCGTATTCCACTTACATTTAGATTCCTTTTGTCGCTGTCGTATACATACACACGCTCGATTTCACATCATCGCCTCATTTTCACTCCACTCTCCAACCAGCTTATTTAAGTATAGGGTTATTTGTAAGCCTTGGAGTATGTCCTATTGTGTGATTGGCGTGATTGGTTCTTGAGGTCAGTCTAATCAACCTCTTACACTCATGTTTGTCCTCTCTCGCATTTGACTTGGTCAACCTCCTTGTCACATTGGCAGTTCTCAAGTTCACTCCAAGGTCACATGAAGTATGGCGCTGTTCCAGCCCTAGGCCAATAAGGAGGTGGACAGGAGGTGGACATGGGGAATAGATATATATAGATAGGGGGAGAGTGTGTGTTCTCACAACCAAATGCTCGCCCAGCCTGCTTACCTTTTTTGTAACATTACATAACTCCGACTAAATTTCAAACTAACCACCACATCAAGTTTGAAATGCTACCACCAGGAGTCACAAGTCGGTCAATTGCCTGCAGGGGATCATTATCCCATCTGGTTGTCATGTTCCCATATTCGTGTTCACACTGCTGGGCTGCAGAGTTGGTTATTGGCCTGCAGCTTTCTGAGCACACAAATTCACCATCTGCCTGCCGTCTAGACCTAGTCCAAGATGGGGATACAGACAGCGAACTGGATGTGGAGAAGGCCCTTTTCCTCCCTGTGGCACTTGGCGAAAGACCCCTTTCCTCCAAAGCTCCTGCAGACCATGCAGAATGTCCCACACATTGTGGGCAGCTGGGCAGTTGTTCAAGACAGTGCGAAAGGTGAACAAGCTAATCTGTTACGTCCTTGCGGAGACGTAAGTTGCTCGACGTGAGCCTAAGACAATGAGGCAATGACTAGCCAAGAGTTCAAGGGGTTTCCGTATTACGTGTAGACACTCGTAATGACGGTCAAAGGTTCCTGTGGGTTCAAGGTGGTTCAGTGATGCAATGACTCGGTGGTTCGATGAGGCTTCGCAGCCAAACAATGGAAGAGCAGAGGAGACAGTGTGATTCGCAAGATAAAGACGAAGACAAAGCTAGGGTACAAGCGGATACAAGCTACGTCTTATATACCCAATAATAAGAAGAGATGAGTCGGAAGATATGAGTCACGTCTGAGTCAGTGTATAGTACAGCCTTCAGGGCATAGTACAGGAATCCTAGGAATGAGTCATCGTATGGTAGATGAGTCGGTAATGGTGAGTCATAACAAAGGGATGACTAAATTGGAGAACAATGGAGGGGACAAAACAAGTAAGCGTATGTCAGGAGGAATGAGTCAGAAGGAAAAGTGATAGTCCGAACAGTAATGGTCATGACATGACCCCCTTTCTAAGATAGCACGTCCTCGTACTATCAGTCGACGTAGTCTTCATCGTACGCATAACTATCTGCGCAACTCTCCCAATCCTCTACCTTTTCGTCGCCGTGATAGTAGTCGCAGGTAGTACCCATGTTCTTGTGACTGGAAGGTACAATGCATGTAGGCTTACCATAACATGCCGTATGGGGGCGCCAACAGAAACGCGCCGGGTGTCCCACCTTGTTGCAATACAAACAGGGGCGTTGGGAAGGGCGTCTGGGACCCTTGGTAAAACCTTTGGGGGTCCATGGTTGGTTGGTGATGGTGGGGCGGGTAGTTTTGGGGTCGTTGCCGGGGTGTTCTTCATCGTGCAGCTGTGGCATGCCAAGCCACCTGATGTCGTTGCCGCGACCCTCTTGTATAATGTCAGCAACCGTTTGAGTGATTTCGGGGGCGTTGGCAAGGGGGATAGGGGTGGTGTTAGAAAGGTAAGGGTGGATGCGGGCATGGGCTTGGGCAGCAGTGAGGCGGTTACGTACAGGGCCCATTTTGTACCGCCAGTCAATCCAGGCGCGAGTGAGGGCGACTTCACGTTCGCGCATTTCTTCTTCTTCAGCTAAGAGTGAGCGGTAACGACTCACATCAGCAATGACCCCTTGTCGTTGACGGCAAAGAGGGAGATGTCTACGGCGGTGGTGTCCTGGTGGTCAGGAGAGAAGACGGATAGGTCGTGGTTGTTAATGAGGGGAGGAGTAGGGCCGGTGAACGGAGCAGACTCTAGCGTCCAGCCATAGTGATCAGGGCGAGCTCCCCCTGGTTGGTATCTAGCGGCAATGACATAGTGTTGCTGCTCTTCATGATCGAGGGAGAACTTGATGTAGTGAGGCCAACGTCTGGTCCCGTCAGCAACTAGCATCTTTTGACCATAGCGTCCATGGTTAGGGATGGTCGGGTCATAGCGCATGAACCCATCTGGAATGTCCAGGTCCAGAAGGGTGTCGATGGGGCTCTCGACAGGGGTATCAGACTCATTTGGGAACAAAACGTCGCCTATGCGGTCAGACAGGGAGATGGTGGGCACGATTGGAGTGGTAGGGAGGGTAGATGTCGGTGGGGTTTGAGGAGGGAATTCGAGTGAAGGAGTAGGCGAAGACATGATAGTGGAGGTGGTGATGGAGCGAATGATGATGGGGTTTTGTGAAGGTCGAGTGTCTTTATGTATGTTTCGTACAGCCATCGGGTGTTCCCGGTAAAATTCTTTGATCAGTTTATCCGCGGAGATATTAGCTAGCGGTTCCCAACTGTCATGGGCGTCAGAGAAATCTTTCCACCGGACCAGATATTGGAGTTGTTGGCGTCTTCGTCTGGCGCCAAGAATCTTCTCCACTTCCCATTCAGGTTGTCCGTTCACAAGGTCTGGAACGGGTTCCTGATATTTGTTCCCATTTAAGGGAGTTTCTTTGTAGGGAGTGAGTAATGAGGCATGGAACACGTTATGGAGCTTCCATGTCGGAGGGAGTTTGAGCCGGTATGATGTACGTGAAACAGCCTTTGTGACCAGGAAGGGTCCATATCTTCTGGGCGCAAGTTTTGCCGATGGATGGGTGGTGTTAAGGTTTCGTGCCTCAAGCCATACGCGGTCGCCAACGTAATAGGGTGTGAAGTTTGAGGGTGTCTCTAGGGTTTGTGACTTCCGGAGCGCTTCGGCTGCATCTTTTCGTGCCTGGGTAAGGGTCTGGAGTCGTTCATTTAATGATGGGGACGATGTGGTGCGAGTAGTCTGATGAACGCGTGGTATATGTCCCATGATAAGTTCAAATGGGGCTTTCTTGGTGGTAGCGTTTGGCCATGAGTTGAGCGTATACTGCGCTAATGGTAGCCATCTGCTCCAGTCAGTCTGATGGTAGTTGGTGAAGATACGGAGGTATTGTTCCAGCCTCTGGTTCGTCCTTTCGGACTGACCGTCGTCTGTGGATGATAGGCAGTGCTGGGGTTATGGGTGATGGATAAGATACGTAAGAGTTCTTTTGTGATGGTGGCTAGGAAACGGGGATCTCTGTCCGAAATGATACGTGATGGTAGTCCGTAATGGGGAAGTACGTAAGTAGCGTATAGTAGTGCTGTTTCAGCAGCATCGATGGTTTCGTTGCAGGGAATGAAGATGGATGCTTTAGAGAAAGTGTCCGTAATTGTGAGTATGGAATCGTAGGTATCAGAGACTGGGAGCTTAACGATGAAGTCCAGTGCGATGGATGTGAAGGGTAGTGTGTACGTATCAGAGGGAATGGGGTACGGAGGTGGTTTAGGTTTTGTGGGGTTGTTTTTTCGTGATTGACAGATGGTGCAACCTTTTACGTATTCTGTGACCGTTTGTTTCATGTTTGGCCACCAATAGTCACGAGCTATAGCCCAGGTGGTGTTAGAAATTCCCGGATGGCCAGCGGTAGGTGAGTCATGATAGAGTGAAATTACCCCCCTCCTTAAGGAGAGGTCTTCCACGACCGCTAGTCGGGTGTTGTACCAAAAGAAATTTCCGTCCTTTCTGAGGTTAAAGGTGGTTGCCCACTTGTCTAGGAGGCTTCGTTGGTGTAATTGACCAGCTTTCGTACGCTCGTCAAGTGAGGATGAGGTCGCCGCCTGTATAAAGAGATTGTAACGTCCCGGGTCATGACACGTATCTGACCTAACCCATAAGTCATGGGACGCTTAGGAATGCCGGGATCAAGCATGGTAAGGGGGATGACGAGTCGCTCCCTAAGACTTACCAATACGAGGACGATTACTGATACTCTTAGTGAGACGATTACTGTACGATTACAGAGCAAGCGTGGACGATTACACAGCAGAGGAGGAGTACTAGTAGTAGTGGCGGTCTCGCTGACGAAGGCGGACTGCAGCAGAAGTACTATATAAGGAAGCTATCGACTGTTGTAGTCGATAGCTTGGATTTCTTGTACATCTCTCATCTTGTTATTCAAGTCGTGGTTTCCCTCTCTCTCTCGTCCTTTCGGACCGCGTATCAAACAAGCAAAGCTCCGCCTGCGAGCGTTGAGACGATACTCTGCCTTCGCGCTAGAGTCCAGAATCTGCTGAGTCACCGCGTTCCCCTCACAGTGCCTAAGTCAGGCTCACGTGCGGCTCGCACGTAACATTAAATCCAAGCTCTTTACAAATCGAACGCCGTGGCGACTCTCAACACTAAGGACGGCTGGGACTTCGTACCCTACCGCGTCGACACAAGAGAACGAGACGCACCCATTCGTTACCTTATAGGACGATTGAGGTGGCGACACGTACCGGACACCAGAAGATCCAACGAAAACAATACAGGATACTACGCAGAAGCAGCTACCGCACAACGGTATCACCCCGTAGTCTTCAACAAAGAACGCTGCTGCTGGATTGAACTCCGGTGGAGCAATACCAATAGCTACTTCGAAGCAACACGACCAGCAGCCGACGACCTACATATTAACATACCATTGGTCGACGCACTACCAATTGATCGACAAGGACCTATAGACGGTCAAGAAGAAAACCTTGAATCGGAACCACCAAGGACCGAATTCCAACTACGAACAACAACACCAGCTGCATCAAGCCACACTAGCGAACGACCGGCAACCCCGCAGAGTGAAGTAGTAGAACCCGAAGAAATCGCAGTGCACTCACCAGAGGTAGACGCACTCGCTGCACAAACAGCTGAGTTACACATACCTGAACCAATAAGGGGTATACCATACAGCTATATGACGACCCGGACAGAAATATCGCCACCTCGACTTGTCATCAACGAACAGACAGGTCACGTCCAACAAATACAACCAGAAGACATGGAAGCCGTCAATCGAGCAATGGGACCAGATGTCCCTGACGCACCAAGCATTCCTGAAGGAACCGAAATGTTCTACGAGTTTCGACTCAACCGAAACAGGGTACCATCACCCGAAAACAGACCATTTCCACCCAGAAGAGACCCACCAGGAGGAGGACCACCCAATGGCGGATGGCCACAAGGCGGAGGAGGAGGAGGAGGACCACCCCCAGCAGGACCTCCAGTAGGACCCCCGGGAGGACCAGCGATAGCCAACCAGCAAGGAAGCGACAAGTTCATCGGCAATCCACCACCAACGTTCACAGGGAACAGATCCCAAGCCGAGTCATTCATCCTCCAATGGGAGGTATACGCGGGAGTCAACGCCAACCACTCCGCCATGAGAAACAAGTACCAAAAAGCTATGTTGTTTCTCACATACATACAAGGAAACGCGGTTAACCAATGGGTAATGTCCGCAAGCCGATGGCTCGTCAATGAAGTGGCCACGGGAACCGATCAATTCAACAACAGGCTATGGGAAAACCTTCTCAACGCCTTTCAACGACAATTCGGTGACGTTCTTAGCAAAGAACGAGCCCAAGCCCAGCTCGACGCTGGAATACACATGAAGGATGGAAGAATCGACGACTATATCGCGCAATTCGAACAGCTGGTTCGACACGCTGGATACAACATCAATGCTGAACAAACCCTCAAGTATTTCACAAAGGGATTACCACGAGCATTGTATGAAACTATGTATCAACACGACGACCCCCGAAACTATGAAGAATGGAGAGACTCTGCCCTGAAAAGGCAACAGAAGTGGATCCACATGCAGACGGTCAGGGGCAACCTGGATGCCTTTAAACCAGGACGAGCTCCAGGAGGAGCATTAGCTAAGTTGCTCGCACCACTCCAGAATGACGATCGAATGGACACATCCGCAGATCGTGTAAGGGGACGACTAGCAGGAGCCGAGGACATCATAGCAAATCACCCCAGAAACACGAAACCCCCACAACCACCATTCCCACCACGAGGGGGATTCATCCAGAGACAATTCAAACGAGACCATAGTCAAACGCAGTGTTATAACTGCCAAAAGATGGGTCACATCAGTCGCGATTGCAGGCAGCCTAGGAGACGTCGCGACACTCAAGTACGCACCACTGAAGCCACGTCCACTAAAGAAGAAAGGGCGGCGGAATGGCTACGAGGAGTAGCAGGAGATGACGAAGAAGTCAAAGACCTGGTCCTACAACAGTTGATGGGACAGGATTTTGGAAATGCCTGAACCCGGCGGCCTGGGTGAGGGCAATACGTTGTAACTCTGTGTACATTATGCGCTACCATTCTATGAGAGTACCAGTGTCTATCCGTGCAAGTTACAACATGGCCGATATCAAAGCATTAGTGGACTCAGGAGCCACTGACAACTTCATCCACCCAAACTTCGTAAAAAGGATGGGATTGGGACAACGGGCATTAGATAAGCCAAAAAATATCTACAACATTGACGATACCACTAATAAAGCGGGGCAGATCACACACTACCTCACGCTCAATGTGGAAACAGGAAAAACAAGAAAGGAGATGAGATTCCTCATCACCGACATCGGGAAAGAAGACATCCTGCTCGGATACCCATGGCTCGCCACCTACGAACCAAGGTTCAGCTGGCGTCACGCCACTATAGACGAAAAACAACTTCCTATAGTGTTGCGATCAATTAACCCAAACGACAGAAGGGCGGTATTAGCAAGACTACTAACGGAGGAGAAAGATGACGAAAAGGTGTCACGAACGTTCACCACGGAAACAAAAGAACAAATAGTGACAACCTTGGAAGAACAAATATACGGACGAAGATCAGCAGTAGAACTCGCAGTAGACGCCAAACAATACACGAAGGAGGTCAAAGTGCCAACGGAATACCAAAGCTTCGCGAAGGTATTCAGCGAACAAGAATCAAAAAGGTTTCCGCCCAAAAGAAGTTGCGATCACGCAATAGAATTCAAAAAGGGCGCACCGGAAGTCATTGATTGTAAGATATACCCCATGACCAGGGTAGAAGACGCAGCATTGGACGACTTCATCGACGAACAAATTGAAAAAGGATACATACGCCCCTCTAAATCCCCGTATGCATCCTCATTCTTTTTCATCAAAAAGAAAGACGGAAAGCTACGACCCGTACAGGATTACCGACGCATAAACGAATGGACAATACGAAACCAGTACCCACTCCCTCTCATCGATGATCTCATCCGAGATCTTGGGGGAGCTCAAATATTCAGCAAGCTAGATGTCCGACAAGGGTACAACAACATACGAATCAAGGAAGGAGACGAACACAAAGCCGCATTTAAAACGCGCCGCGGACTCTTCGAACCGACCGTCATGTACTTTGGGCTGTGCAACTTGCCAGCAACATTCCAAAGTTTCATGAACGACATATACCGACCGACAATAGCAAAACACGAACCCAACGGGACAACCATACGGGTCTACATGGACGACATCGCAATAGCCACAAAACGCCAACCAAACGCACTAGAGCAACATCAGAAGGCAGTGCGCGATGTCCTGAAAGTCGCCCAACAACACGACCTCTTCTTCAAACCGGAAAAATGTGTATTTAACGCCTCCAGTATCGATTACCTGGGGGTAATCCTTGAAGAGGGGGTAACACGTATGGACCCCGTTAAAATTTCAGGTGTTCACGACTGGACATCACCCACATCAGTTAAGGACGTACGATCTTTCCTTGGCTTTTGCAACTTTTACCGGCAATTTATCAGAGGCTTTGCAAACATCGCCAAACCACTGAACGAACTAACGCGCAAGGACGAGCCATGGCAATGGACTACAAGACATCAAGCCGCATTTGACGCACTCAAACAACGGGTCACGACGGAACCCATACTAGCACACGCGGACCAAACACAACAATTTGATCTAGAAGTAGATGCATCAGGGTTCGCGGTAGGAGCAGTGCTATTACAGAAGAAAGCAGACGGGAAACGACATCCTGTGGGGTACTACTCAGCAACACTTAACGCCGCCGAACGCAATTACGACATCTACAACCTAGAGTTGCTGGCAATCGTAAAAGCACTAAGAAACTGGCGACATCTACTAGCTGGATCCCCACACAAAGTACGCATATTCTCGGACCACCTCAACCTTCGTTACTGGCGAGATCCCCAGAAAATCAGCCGACGAATCGCTAGAGAGGTACTGGAATTAGCAGAATACAACTTCGAGATACACCACGTCAAAGGAACCGCGAATGGCAGGGCCGATGCACTCTCACGACGCGCCGACTACGATCAAGGAGAAAAGGACAATGAGAACGTCACGGTTCTACCAAACGACTTGTTCATACGAACAACGACCACCCAACCGCAGCAGGACGAGCAAAGGATACGCAAATGGGTTGATCCCCACAAATTAACCAAAGCAGACGGACTTTGGTGGTACCAAGGACAAAGACTAGTCGTCACAGGAACAGCAGGAGAAATTAGAGAAGTAATCTCCACACATCACGATCCCCCTATTCACGGACACCCAGGAATAAACCGAACGACCCAGATGGTAGAACGCCACTATTGGTGGCCCACAATGAAACAAGATATCGCTGAATACGTACGAGGATGCGCTGAGTGCCAGCGATGCAAGGTCAACACACAGAGGACAAAGGCACCACTACAACCAATATTCCCAAAACCCGAAGCAACACCATTCGAAGTAGTGGCGCTAGACTTCATCACCAAACTCCCGACATCAAGGGAGTACGATTCCATACTCACAATCACTGACCACGATTGCTCAAAGGCATCAATATTTATACCCTGCAAGGAAGAAATATCAGGCGAAGAAACCGCAGCCCTATACGCCAAACATGTAGTCGCACGATTTGGACTACCAACAAAACTAATTAGCGATCGAGACCCCCGGTTCGCGTCCAAGTTCACAAGAGAACTATGTCGGCTTCTGGGGATACAACAAAATATTTCAACTGCCTACCACCCACGAACAGACGGACAATCGGAACGAACAAACCAATGGCTGGAGCAATATCTCAGGCTCTGGGCCAACGAAAGACAAAACAACTGGGCCGATCATCTCGCACTGGCTGAGTTTGCACATAACAATTGGATTAATGAATCCACACGCGAAACCCCATTTAGGTTGTTGATGGGATATCACCCACACACTAATTGGACGGATAAAAAATCACCCATACCACAGGTCACGACCAGACTAGAACAATTGAAAGAGATAAGACATCAGGCACAAGAGCAAATGCGCCGAGCGCAACAGTCATGGGTCAAACATCGTGACACCCCCAAATATCAGATAGGGGACAGGGTATGGCTAGAGGGACGTCATCTACGAACTAATCAACCAACCACGAAACTTGCGCCCAGGAGGCATGGACCATTCAAGGTTGTCCAGGTGATGTCTCCTGTCAATTATCGACTCGAACTTCCCACACAGTGGAGTATCCACGACGTGTTTCACACAGATCTTCTCACACCTTACAAAGAAACGCTGATTCATGGTGCAAACTATCAGCGCCCACCGCCAGAATTGATAGAAGACGTGGAAGAATATGAAGTCGAAAGGGTACTAGACTCGAGAAGGCGTGGACGCGGGCGTAAGCTACAATACCTAATCAAGTGGAAAGGCTACGCCGACTCGGACAACAAGTGGGTCCCATGGGATAATGTTCATGCGGACGAAGAGATAAGGAAGTTCCAACAGTCCAACCCTGGTGCCGAGACTCACATAAAAGCAGCGACGGATAGACCAGCAACGACACCATCTCCCACTACAATGACCAATGTCCCACTCACCATCAGCCTTGACTTCTCTCACGTCAACACCCTCACCCCCACATACGACACCACCAACAACGTGGACGACCCCTTCTGCTCTGCCATCGAGCACGTCAGAGCAGTTGCAGAACAAAACAGAGACGAGCAAGAGCAGCATGAGCGAGACCTGGCCGAGGCTCGCCGGCGATTCCCCACACCCGCTAGCGGAAGAGTGGAGACAGATGAGGAAGGACTACGGGTTGTTGAAGGAGGTGATGACCTCATGGCGGTTGGATCAGGTGACGAAGATGACGCCGAAGGAGAGACGGATGAGGATACAACGGCTGATGAGGCAAGTATCCTCCAGCCCTCCACCGCCTTCACGTCCACCACCGCTGTCGACCGATATGACAGTGATGAGTCTTCCGACGGCTCCTACCACGACGCCCACGTCATCTGCACCAGATGCGACAACCCCCAGAGCTACTGCCACTGCGCCCCCATGCGCATTCCCCCTCGAACCACCCACGAAGAAGAAGACGACGTTACCGAAGAAGCCGTGGATGACGAAGGAGCAGCATCACCTGTTGCTGTCATCTACGGACCGACTGCGGAGGAGGGATATGCCATGCGCGGACTCCCATCTTACGCGGAGGCCCGCGATTCCTCACCCATCAATACGCGCCGAGAGAATGCGCCGAGGCGCCCTGTCCGTACCATATCGCCTACCCCCAATGGATTCGTCCTCAACAACGGGATGAATTGGGTACCTATGGTGATCGAGCACGAGGGACGTCGCATCCCCGCCCGATACGTGCGGGTAAGGATGCTTGATAACCCGGAGGTCTTCGGAACGATGGGGCGGAGTTCGCCGATATACCGAGGAGACATACACGCCGAGCCATGTCGAGACATGGGACCCGCAGCTGAGTACACCCGCGAAGAATTACAGTACCTTCGCGCTGACTTCCGGGGACGGCGCCAGGTAGACGAGGCCCTTGCTAGGCTGGGGGATATCTCCCTTGCCGCCGAAGTGAGGCGCTACCGCGCGTCCCAGGAAGTCATCAAGGAGTTGGAGGCGGCGATCAAAAAGCTCGAAGACGACATCTTCGTGCACGTCGATCGATCGCGCCACTCGGCGAAGCGACTGGGTAGGGCTCACGCTCTGTTGAGGATACGGGACGAGCACGAGACGGACGTAGGACTGACCACAGTGCCCAATTGGGTAGTGGAGCGAGGGCGCTCACCCTTGTGAAGGGGGTGATGTAACGTCCCGGGTCATGACACGTATCTGACCTAACCCATAAGTCATGGGACGCTTAGGAATGCCGGGATCAAGCATGGTAAGGGGGATGACGAGTCGCTCCCTAAGACTTACCAATACGAGGACGATTACTGATACTCTTAGTGAGACGATTACTGTACGATTACAGAGCAAGCGTGGACGATTACACAGCAGAGGAGGAGTACTAGTAGTAGTGGCGGTCTCGCTGACGAAGGCGGACTGCAGCAGAAGTACTATATAAGGAAGCTATCGACTGTTGTAGTCGATAGCTTGGATTTCTTGTACATCTCTCATCTTGTTATTCAAGTCGTGGTTTCCCTCTCTCTCTCGTCCTTTCGGACCGCGTATCAAACAAGCAAAGCTCCGCCTGCGAGCGTTGAGACGATACTCTGCCTTCGCGCTAGAGTCCAGAATCCGCTGAGTCACCGCGTTCCCCTCACAGTGCCTAAGTCAGGCTCACGTGCGGCTCGCACGTAACAGAGATGATCAGGGAGGACGGTGACGTCAGTATTATCAGAGGAGCCGTCGTCGAAGTCAGGTCGGCGAGATAGTCCATCTGCTTTGTTTGTTTTTCCCGCAATATGGACGAGTTTTATGTGGTAGTCGGCAAGATGGGGAATGTATCGTGCGACTCTTCTGTTTATGTGCTGAGGTTTTCGGTAGTATTCTAGGTTTTTGTGGTCTGTGAATACCGTGATTGGGTGGGGTGAACCGAGGAGGAGATGTCGGTACTGGGTGAGACCGCGATAGACGGCCAGGAGTTCTCTATCGTGAATGTCATAGTTTCTTCGGCATCATTGAAGGTCTGCGAATGAAAGCCTACTGCGACATGTTTGCCCCTATCATCCTGTTGCGTGAGGATGGCTCCTGTGGCAAAGGCAGAAGCGTCTACTTGGAGAAAGAAAGGCTCAGTGAGCTTGGGTTGTCGGAGGCATGGGTTTGACAGGACAATGTCGATTAGTTTGTCCATGGCGGTGCGGCATTCTGAGGTCCAGGAGAAAAGGTGTTCTTTCTTAGTGAGGGTAACGAGTGGTCGTGCGATATTGGCGTAGTTAGGGATGAAAGGGCGTTGGTAACCGACTGTTCCTAAGAAACTGCGTACTTCTTTAACCGTCTTTAGTTCCCTGGGCCAGGTGCGTAACCCGTCGGCCTTCTTGGGATCGATGGTGATTTTGTCCCCTTCTACGATTGCACCTAAGTACTCGATGTGAGTTTGTTCAAATTCGCATTTCGAAGGGCGAAGGAAGTACGACTCTGATGTAAAGAGATCGAGTACATCATGAACGATTTGTCGGTGACGCTCGAGGTTGTTGTCAGTCGCGATCAAAACATCATCCATGTAGACGTGGAGTTCCGTGGGGTACTTTCTAGTGAGGGGGCGGAACATCTTTTCCATAGCTCTACAGAACGTCGCTGGGGAATTGGTGAGTCCGAAAATCATGACCGTGGGTTCATAGAGGCCAAAAGGGGTTTTGAACGCTGCCGTCCACTGGTCTTCTTCTCTGATACGAATGTTATTGTACCCCCAGCGTATATCGAATTTGGTGAACAATGTTTTGCCCTGTAGATGATCGAGGATGTTGGAAATAAGGGGGAGGGGGTATGTGTCGCGGACAGTCCACGCGTTGAGCTGTCGGTAGTCCATAATAGGGCGCAATTTGCCATCCTTCTTAGCGCGGTAGAACATTGGTGACGCGTAAGGGGATTTTGATTCTTTGATATAACCTTTCGCTAGGTGTTCATCAATGAACTTCCGGGTTGCGTCCAGTTCAGTTTCTGTTTGACGGTAAAGGGAACAGTCCATGGTTTTTGGAGCGCCTGGTATAAGTGTGATGGCGTGATCTTCTTCTCGTGCTGGGGGAAAACGCTGTGCGGCTTTCTCGCTGAAAATCTTCCAGTGTCTATGATACGCTTCTGGTAGTTGTCCGCAAATGTCCTTCTGTTCCGTGTCTATAACGGTTTGGGCTTCACGGGTGACAATTGGTCGAGTAAGGGTGCGCTGGTAACTGGCGGTTTCGATGGTGACGTCTTCTCCTTCTAGGGTGTTAGAGTTCCAGTTAATACGGGGATTAAATGTTTGAAACCAAGGATGTCCCAGGATGAGGCGGTCGCGTCCTAAGTCAGCAACAAAGAATAGTTGTTTGACTTTTTGCGATCCTCGACGAATCCATAGGTTACAGTAGTCCGTGATCCTTCCTGCCCGATTTTCTGAGCCGTCCACATTATTAACCCGTCGTTCTTGACGAAGGGGACGGGTGCCCATTTTTAGGGTGGTAATGGTACGTTTGTCGATGAAGTTATGGGTAGCGCCGCTGTCTAGCAAGGCTTCAAGGGTGGTCTTTCGGTGGTACATGCACATGGAAATTTTAATAGTCATTGAATCTGACTTTGTACTGTACATGGTAGCCACTGTTGCCGAATCTTCGACCGTAAGAGTTCGGCATCTTAAAAATCCTCTCCCATATCTTGTCCGTCGAGGTACTCGCCACGTTCTTCTTCAGTCATACTCCCAATAAGGGCACGGATCTGTTGTACTTTGGTTAGGGTAGGTGGAGGGGAGTTCGGGGTTGGTGTGGTAACAGGGGTTGGAGTAGTGGATGTGGGGGTGTCAGTAACTCGAACACGAGGGTTGTTGTTCTTTGGGCAATTTCTTGCCATATGACCTTGTTGGCGGCACCGGAAACAACGGCCCTCTTTCCTATATTGTTCCCGTTCAGCGTCAGTGAGTCACCTGAAAGGAATAGGGGTGTCGGTGGCGTCGACATCCATGGGAACCACGTTGTTATTGTTGTTCGTACGTGTGGGGGTGGTTCGTTGGTTCCTGTGGAATTGCCCCTGTCGTTGACCTATAAGGTTATTGTTAAAGAGTTCGCGGACTCTTCTGACTTCCTTCCCTGCCGCTGTTTGCCATTCTGCCATGGTGTTTGGGGTGTTCTCTCGATCGATAACTCGTCGATGGATGTTAGGACGTAGTCCTGTTCTGTAGCGCGCAATAGTGCCCAAGGCGTCGAGGTCCCAACCAGCCATTTTAGCAAGACGGTTAAAGGTGGCGTTGTAGGTGTCTATGTCAGTGCCGTCCATCTTCAGACTGAAGAGTTGATCCGTGGCTGTCTGTTTCTTGGCCGTATCTCCCCAAGCATCCGTAAAGCCTTTCTCGAAGGTTGCCCAGAGTGAGGCGTCTGACTTGGCTTTGTAATCTGTCACGCCGAGGGTAGTGATTTTGACAAGGTCGTCCATCCACATCTTAACCCAGTCATCAACGAATGGTCCTTTAATGTATGTGAGTGCTGTGATGACTTTCGTGAAAGGGAGGCTGATGGATGGATGTTCGGCGTTCAAGAGGCAATACAATTTAAACTCATTGAGGAATTTATCAGATGTGCTCCGATCTCCTGAGAATATTCCTGGAGGGACGCCCTGTAGGCTAGTGGGGGTACGAGTAGTGGTGGTCATGGTGGTTCTTATGGATGGGACAATGGGTGGAACAGTGGGTGCGGTGAGAGGATGAGTGCCTTGGAGTGTGACGGTGGTTTGTATCTGTGTAGCTGCTGTGGTGACGGTGGTATCTGGGAAAGTGGTGGGTGGTTGATATTGTGGGTGACTGGAGTCGGTGATGTGCCAATAGCCTAAACTGTAGGTGTTCTCTTTGGCGATACGAAGTGTTCGTCGGGTGTAGTATTCTCTTTTGTTATATGTGAGGCCGAACCAAGCGTCTAAGTCCCCGTCGTTGATGAACTCGACAGGTACTCTCTTTAGTTCGTCTAGGTGGGGTTCGTTGATGTAGTAGCCGGCTTTAGCGTTTGTGGGTTTGTACCAATAAGCAGATCCTTTGACGTGTACTGGTAGATCGTCAACTAGTCTTCGTTCGACAACTACTGGGGAGTCTTTGTCAGGAAAAGTGACTTCAACAGCCGCCACGGTGATTCAGTGATGCAGGGTTACGGGGGATACAGGGGTTCGATGGAGACAAGCGTTTAGAATCAGCTTTGTCTTATGTTATGTCCTTGCGGAGACGTAAGTTGCTCGACGTGAGCCTAAGACAATGAGGCAATGACTAGCCAAGAGTTCAAGGGGTTTCCGTATTACGTGTAGACACTCGTAATGACGGTCAAAGGTTCCTGTGGGTTCAAGGTGGTTCAGTGATGCAATGACTCGGTGGTTCGATGAGGCTTCGCAGCCAAACAATGGAAGAGCAGAGGAGACAGTGTGATTCGCAAGATAAAGACGAAGACAAAGCTAGGGTACAAGCGGATACAAGCTACGTCTTATATACCCAATAATAAGAAGAGATGAGTCGGAAGATATGAGTCACGTCTGAGTCAGTGTATAGTACAGCCTTCAGGGCATAGTACAGGAATCCTAGGAATGAGTCATCGTATGGTAGATGAGTCGGTAATGGTGAGTCATAACAAAGGGATGACTAAATTGGAGAACAATGGAGGGGACGAAACAAGTAAGCGTATGTCAGGAGGAATGAGTCAGAAGGAAAAGTGATAGTCCGAACAGTAATGGTCATGACATATGGACTGAAACAAGCTGCTTTAGCATGGTGGAAAGCGCTTGATAAATCCATGGCTACGCTAGGATGCACACGTTTACTATCAGACTCTGGTTTATTTGTGAACGCAGATAAAACCATAGTAGTGATAGTATATGTCGATGATGTTCTATTCCTTGGAAAGAACAAATCTGACATTAGTTCTCTAAAGGAACGCTTTATGAAAATCTGGGAATGTCGTGACCTGGGTGATACCCAAGAGTTCTTACGAATGCGCATTATTAAATCCAAGGGTCGTATCCTTGTTGATCAAGTAGATTATCTACATAAAGTGCTGCAGCGTTTTAAACTCACAAACGCGAAAGCGGTCCCCACACCGCTACCTGAAGGGTATCAACCAGTACCCAATAAAGGTTCACCAAACCCAGAAATTCACGCGTCATTCCAACAAGTGATAGGATCACTCCTATACATAATGATTGGAACTCGACCAGACATTGCCTATGCAGTGACGAAACTCGCGCAGTATGCTGCAAACCCCACGCAAGACCATTTAAATAGGGCACTATATATTTGCCGCTATTTAATTGGTACTTCTAGTTATGCTTTAGTCTTTGATGGCAAAAGCGATGGGGGTTTATTAGCATATGCGGATTCTGATTGGGCTTCTGACCCAACAACGAGAAAGTCTACTACGGGCTACTTAGTTAAATTAGCTAATGGAGTATTCTGTTGGAATTCTAGAGCGCAGAAGTCAATTGCGCTGTCTTCCACAGAAGCAGAATACATGTCTATCTCAGATACGAGTAGACAGTTGGTCTGGATTCGATCTCTCTTTGAAGAGATTGGAATATCTTTAGAACCAATTCCATTATGCGGAGATAATCAAGGCTCCATATTCCTTGCTTCTAATCCTGTACAGGAAAAGCGAATAAAACATATAGACCTACGCTACCACTACATTCGCGAGGTCATTCGCTTAAAGAAGATTGAACTATTGTTCATAGAAGGAGCCGAAAATCCCGCAGACTTATTTACTAAGAATCTGGGACGCATAAAGTTTCTTAAATTTAGGGAACAACTAGGACTTGAGTTCTACTCATCCTAGAAAGAGAACGAAATCGTCGCATAGATCTCGGAAGAGCCTGATATTCAGATGGCATGCCTATGCATCCGAGTCAGACCCAATAATTTTAGAAGATGTGTCGAGTAATGCCTTTGCGTGGCATACTCGCAGAGAAGTGGAAAAGATCGAGCTTTACCAAAAGTTCAACCTTAGTCCCAATCTTCTTCACGCGACTCTTTCTCTCTCAATACCGATGACATGATGAAGCTATAGGCTTCATGCGCAAAAAGAATCTTCGAGTAATACACGAATGATCCTTTGATTGCTGTCATCAATAAACTCTACTGTACTATATTACTTTGCTCAGTACATACACGGTATACTTAGCAAGGGGGAGTGTTGAAACGTAATAAGTACATACGTATCTTATCTATAGCAGTTACGACATTTACAGTAGTATCGTACATATGATTACCATATTAGGGTACTCCGTTATGCACAAAAGTGGGCGCAACTCCAATATGGAGGGCGCAAGTCTTATCAGCATCACACGTGGTGATATGGAAGACTTCTGGGGTGTTTCACATCAGGCGTCACTGAAAACGCGATATTGTGGACACCTTTACTCATCACTTTTACGCAAACGGACATGGGTAGACCATAGGGACCGGTTTTCCTATAAATGAGGGGAGTAGAGCCCCTCTAAGAATACAAGTCGTTCACTCTACGCACACTTGAGCACTCCTCTCTACAAACCTCTCTATCAGTCTCTATACCTTCACAAGGTGAGACTCCATGACACTGTTTGCTGCGCTGTTTGCTGCGCAACATCTTTATATACTGGGTGTTTTCCAATGTAATCCAATTCGGTTGCAAAACAGGCCAATCAGATTTTGCAAAATAGCCAACGGAATTGGATTACATCGTGAAACGCCAGCCGAAAGGTTTTATTTGTTAAATATATACAGATTACTTAGATTACTGGCCTAGTTGAGTTATTGATTCCCTCTTTTGATTATTGATAATCTGGCTAGGCATTATCGCTCGCTAGCTCGGGAGGTTTTTCCCGATGCTCTACTGCGCTCGTGAGGGCCGGCGCAGATATACGATGTGGGGCAGTGCTGGTGGCTTTGAGTTCGGCATGCTGCAGAGCGAGGGTCGCCACGGCATTGCTTGTGTTACTAGTATTGGCTACATCTAGAGAGGAACTCGAGTCCGCCGTAACATGAGATGGCGGATTCAAGGGCTGTGGGTGACATTCCCTTGGTAAATGAGGATGGTCGGGTGTACCAAGCTGTGGAAAGCTGATTCTCATATTGTGTAGACTGCTCAGGCCAAGTTGGAGAAATTGGTGCACATCGGTGAAGGATGCATGAGCCGATAAAATGTAGATTCAAAGAAAAGAGTTCCTCGTTGATCGGTCCGAGCGTGAGAAGTTTTTTTTTTCCGTTGCCAGGCCTGACAACTATTTGCCGTACTATGCTGACACGACATTTTCGCAGGGTGCACCATTTTCGCACTTTCATAAATTCACTTTGATCGACCATTTCTTGCCATTCGTTCTTCTCAAAAAAAAAACACTAGATAAAGTAGCTACTATGGATAATAGATCATATATAATAAGGGGAATCTACATGAATTTACGATCACCAAAAAATCAGGAAGCTCGAAATTGGGTTTGCTCAGCCACCCAGACCCACTCGATCCCGCCGATCTTGGTACTCTCACATGCTTATTTTTTCGGGAGGTGATAATACACATAGAATGCACTGTAAATGGAAAATATGGAGTCACAGATCTAAAGTGATTGAGCTGTGGAGAGTAATCTCGCCTTGATTACACCCAAAGGTGACAAACTACGTGACTAATTCGGCACATGCATGCACTGACACTCTGCTGTCCGGATGCTCCCGTTGGTGTGACAATGCGTGACCAAAGTGTGAAAAGGTTGGGTCAGTTTTATATATTCACTGCCCATTGAACCACTTCACCAACAAATAAGCGGTAAAATTCAGTGGATGAAGGATATGTTGTTCTATGAGTATGTACAATTTCAAGTGTTTACGAGACGTCGTTGAATTTACAGAAAAAGTTTGGTGATTTTCGCGAAAAAGTGGTCTCAGCATAGTACTCTGCAACCCGTTCTCTACCTTCCTCCTTCACCAGCTTACTGTAACCTACAACCACCTCTACACTTCGGTGTCAGTAAATCAGGCAGCAAAGGCAACACCCTAACAACTAGTATTCTTCCCCTGTGTAATGAGGCAGCCAAAGACTTGCCTACCCCTCCGACGTGTTATCCCGCAAAAAAACCATGCATTTTATTCATGTACAGTGGTAACCTTGCGTGTAGCCCTCAAATGTACTGATCTTGATCACAGGACCCTCCTACCGCCACACAATGTTCGTGATAGCCCAACTATTGCATATCATCCGCAGGAGTTACCACCTTGGTCCATGCCACGTCATCCTTGTAAGTGTGAAACCATCCACCCCCTTGTGCCCTTCACTAACCACCACTTCCTTTCTCAAACTATCGTGGATCTGTCACACATACGAATACCACAAGTGGTGCCACCATACAAACCCAATGAAGGTGAGTGCCCATCCGTTCAAGCTACAATATGCTAACGCCAATGGCAGCCCTCTGCAGCTCCCCCGGCTTGACATCCACCATCATCAATATCTCCACGGGACTCGCAGTTGTGTGGACATCAAACTACCCCACTGCCACCACCAGGAGGTAAATGCAGGCCACAATTTGGTGTCAATGATCACGAAACATCCACCACAAGGTGAGTCGGTGACCGCAGCATGGTGACGACCGCTGTGACAGCAGTGAATGGCAACGAGTCAACGGCCTTGTCAACAGAAAGGTAACAACAGTGACCACGAAGATGGAAATGGTACAAAACTAGCCGTTAACAGAGAGCACGGACTCCAGCTTAGCTACCAGGACCAGCTCCTTTTTTTACCTTGCTCACTCATTCGTGTACTTTGTTTTACTTTTTTTTGTACCACGCTGCTATAACATTCATTTAATAAATCTCGCATTGGCTTACTAAAGTCTGACAATTTCGAGATAACTTGAGCCAAATTATCCGTAGATTATCTGGATTATCTGCGTTACATCAAATCTATCGCTATTTAAGTTGGTGGCATTCGAATGAACGCTAACCGAGATAATGTCAAAAACGATCACTAATTTACTGGGATTATCACTCGCTAACGCAGGAGGTTTTTCCTGATGTACGTGGTCATCGTCGCCATTAAATATTTGCCATAGCCATCGCAAGTGCGTGTTGAGGAGGAATAGTGGAGCATGCCACGCACCTGCTAATTTCAAGACCTCGGCGGCGAGGTATTCGAGGATAGCCGCAGCATAAACAGCGGCATTAGCGCCAATGCAAACGTTGGTCTGAGTGCATCGTTTCAGGAACCTGTCGACACGGCGAACAGGGAACTAGAATAAAAGTGCGAGGATAGCGAAATGCCACCGGTCAGCAATTACAGCAGTGCGCGCACACTAGTCGGGAAAGAGGTAGACCTGAAGGCTGGCTTTCGCGCTGCAGGTCTGGAAACCCTTGGAACTAGCTGAGAGACGCTCGCTGACATTGGACTTTCCGTCTTTCCTTCTTGGCGGCTGCTGAGCATTCCGGAGTTTATATACGAGACATTTGGACAGAACTAGAAGGACGCCGGGTTGCCTCACCTGACAAGGGAATGGAGTAAAGTCCAATATGAGTTGAAGCGGCGTCCAGCAAGTAAATTAGATCAACGGGTGCGATAAAGCGAAGGAAAGAGCTATACGCTCACCAGCCCGCAATGTGGTCCCGGTGGGGGTCATACTCATATGCGTGGGGGTATTGGTTCCGACGAAGAGTTGTGAGTGTTTGGGGGTTAGTTGGACACGTACAAGGTGGATCAAGAAGAAAATTACGGGGCCTGCAAGGCACACAAGAAAGCCTAGCAATCTAGCGATAGGAAGCTGGTAAGTAACCTTTGAGAGAGACACGGGCTCCAAGCTTTCCCCTGCGAGAAAGCGCAAAACATGCCCCCTCTCTTCCTTCGAGTGTTCAATGGATCGAAACAGGATGTAAATCTCACCGACAGCGTTGTAGAAAAGAGAGAATGGGTTGCGGGAATTACCAGCCTGATGATCAAGCACGGTACGTCTACAAGGCGAAGTAGTTGTACAAATGTCGAGTATGAACTGAGTGAGGTTGAGAGTATCAGGAATGTCGTTGAGAACATGGTTTCCGAGTGTACAAACCCAGTCACGCGACGTGTTCCTCAGCATCGTGACTTGGAGGCAGCACGGAACAGTTCGTACTACAAGATCGGTCGCCAAAGAGCTGCAGGCGACAAATGTGGAGACGGGGGAGTGGAGGAGTTGCAGCCGGCCCGGGACAATACAGTGACCGGAGGCCAACGCGGTCTTCGTCTCCACCATTTATGTCATCGTCATCGTCCTTTAAATCTGGCAGCCAATCATACTGTACCTCGATACACTAACACTTGGTCGTTCACAAAGCTGTGTCACTATGAGACAAAGAGGTGTTTGAATTCTGAGCAGAGCCGCAAGGACGGACCGGAAGTTAGTACTAGTAGTACGTGTTGCATAAGTGTTGCATAAGTGTCATATAGGCCCGGGAAGGGACATACACCCCAGGTCCCCCAGCCTTCTCCTTTCTTTCCCTCACCAGCTCAGTGCGCTTTACTAGCTCACCTCTCCTTCCACTCTTTTATATCCACAGACTCTCCGACATGCCTGTTAACGCTCGTTTCATTCTTTTGCTCACCTTCGTGCATTCAAGTTCTTCTGCCTTCGCTGCTGCCATCCCCCTCGAATCTCGGTGTGTTTCAGACACCGTCATCGAGGGTGGTACCTTCTCGGCGTCTCTAACCGGTACCACCACTTCGCAAACACTAGGGATGGTCTTGAGCTCTCTGCCTTGGGTACTGCCGCCCAGGCCCTTGGAAAGCGTGGTCCACCTGTCCACCGCAGCCGATGTTTGGACCTCCTGGGCCGCAGGGACCTGCTGGCTCTAGTTCACCTGGCCCGCCCTTACCTTATCCGTATCCCTACCTTTACCCATTTCCCATTACTGAGCACGAGCGCGAACGCGAGTATCTACACGAATTCCACGGCCACGAGGAGTTTATGGACCATGAGAATATGTACCACGAATTCCCTGCTCATGAGTATTCCCACAATCCTCATGATGATTTCTCTCGCCCTCGCCCGCATCACGACAGTTTCCCCTATGACGACTATCCCCGCCCGCATCAGGGTGGCTATGTCCGTTATCATGACTTACACTCACTCAATGAGGAGTATCGCCGTCTACACGATGACTTTCCTGGAGATCATTATCCTCGCCTTCACAACCGTGGGCACCACTATCACGAAGGGTCGTCTGGTGATGGATTTGAAGAGGACTTCCGTGGTGACCGTGGTTCGCAGCACTTTGAAGGCCTTCACGGGAGGGCCAGCGTACAGGAGGACCAGAAATCGCAACGGGCAACAAACTGCCGAACGCGATTTCGCTTCCCCAGGCCTCGTCAGTTGACCTCGCGTCTGCTCAACTCCCGCCACGTGCAGAGCCTGAGGTACCTGACGCGTCCTCCAACTCCAATGCAAGTCCCAGTATCTCCTGCCTGTTTTCCGAACTTGGTAACCGGGGTCACTCGGCTGTTCCCTCGATTTGTTGCACGTAGGAAGTCCTTATTTCGTTACCAAATTTCATGAGTCTCAGTAGCTTTCAGATTCGGGGGCCAAGGTAAATGAAGTGAATGAAGTTGCGGTCGAGGATCAGCGTATGAATCCTGTGGAGAATTACTAGTGACATTGTGAACAAAATTGTGAAAGTCGTATCTAGGGTATTTGTGAGCGTGATACGGCTGTTGTAATACTCGAACATTACTCCATCGTTTATTAATCCTAGACAAATAACATTGCAACGGGTAGCATATTTATCTGTTTGCGAGGTGACCATAAGCTCATTGTCGCTGCAGTCAACTCCGATGCCGCTGAGTGCGGACGGCGGAAAGCACTCCTTGTTCTCGCATGAGGCACGGAAAGACTCTTATTAGACGATCACGACAAGGGCATAATAGGTACTGAGGAGTAAGACACTTTTCTAAAGATCAACGACGGGTGTACTAAGGAGGCAATGTCTCCGTGCACTTTCTTCGCCCCGTTCTGCTGGTCCCGCAGCTATCTCGCTCCTGGCCAGGCCACCGATTCTTCCGAGTCCTCTCTTCGCCAAGGACGCGATGTCCTGGACATCACGTCTAACTGCCTCATACGCGTTGAGTAAACTGTGTGTTGCTTTGACCACCTTCGGTCACGCCAGGCTTCTTTACATCCTAGTTTCTGAGAGCCGAGAGGCTGTGGTTCACACAGAAGACGATCTTGAAGACGATACTTGGGTTCAACGTGCGAAAGCAAGGACGGGGTCTCTCCTCGGAGTCTTCGCTCCGGCCTCACTGGCCGCAAGGGGGGTCCTCAGGTCCGCTCCGCCGCGGAGATTCCAGTACACAGCCATGAACGTCGCTGCATACTAGAACCCTGACGCAGAGGCCTTTCTCCGGAAAATATTCCCGAGCAAGCATAATATCTCGCTGCCTGCTCTTTTTGAGTTGCGCATGGGCGTCGGATCATCAGCTTAGGTGTGTACTTTATTCTTGACCGCGCAGCCAGGAGATAGAGGTGCCAGATGCGCAGGTAGAGGCGAAAGATGACGAAGTCCATCAGCGTTGTGCTTGGTTTTGAACGATCACTTCAAGCAAAATTCTAAGTTCGGTCTTGGGCAGTAAATCGGGGACAGAGGGAAAGACGTAGCAAGCTCGGCGAGTTTATTATATATCGCGTTTCGAGATATGTCCGAGTCAATGTCCCGGCAAAGAGTAACTAGTTCGCCCGAGTCGAAAATATTAGGCTATGCGTCAGCGTTTATTGATCATGACGCACGAGTGGATGGTGATCATAGTAAGACCAAGAAACAGGACGAGAATGACATAGAAAACAGAGCGGGTATCGTATCGCACTTGAATCCGGGTTGTGATGAGATATGTATAACCATGTATATGTTCTCATTTCGAACGATATTGCGACAACAACTGCACCAACTCTTCCTCTACCTCTTCCGCCACCAAAGCGGCCTGCAATGGGGTCCTTCCGTCCTCGTCCTCCGCATCGACGTCCGCACCATGCGCGAACAGGATACGTGCGATCTCGAGTCGCAATGATATCTTCTTCCGCGAAGACGACGCCAGATGCAATGGGGTTCGGCACTCCTTATCCCGAGAGTTCGGATTCGCGCCATGCTCCACTAATAACGGTACAATCTGAGAATAATAATCACAACCGGAATGACCGAACTGGAATATGCGGTGCATTGGGGTCCAGCCGTCCTTGTCCTGAGAATTCGCATCCACATTGTGCTCAAGCAGGACTCGAACAATTTCGAGGTGGCCGTACGCTGCAGCAAAATGTAGTGGCGCCCTGTGAGAATTGTCTTGAACATTTGCATCCGCTCCATGGTCGAGTAAGCAGTGTACAACATCAAGGCGGCCTTCGAATGACGCAAGGTGCAGTGATGACAAGCCCTGGGCACCCCGGGCATCCGCATTCGCGCCGCACTTGAGCAGGGAACGCACAACTCCGACTTGACCTGCATCTGACGCTGAGTGTAGGGCAGTCCCCGTTCTACCAGAGATAGCATTTACAAACTGGGGGAATTTGAGAGCAAGGTTTTCAACAATCTCGGGGAATCCAATGAATGCAGCATGGTATAATGGCGCCGCTCCTCGTTGTATTTTGCGTATCAGGTGATCGGACCAGCGATTCCGCTTGTCGATATTGTATAATTTGAGCCACGCTGAAAAATATGGCCGGTCCGGATCAAAGAGAGATTCCATCCCATCGCGGATGCGTGATGCCACATTCTTGACCTTGGCATGAGATACCCAGTGTTCAGCGGCATACCGGGCTAGAGGAGCAGTTTCCGCGTCGTCGATAACAGGATCCCGTAGAAGGACGCCGAGACAAGCTCGAGCGATAAGTGTATTGGCGTCTTCGAGGGAAATGTGGTATCGAGAGGTGTCTTTCACCGACATCGCGAGGCGATCCGACAGCAGAAACTCCTTCACCGAAAAATGCGAAAACTGAAAATACTGGGAACCGTGGCGGTACCCGGGGACGATGGTAACTAAACTTGAGCAGGTTGAAAGGACCGCTTGTCCGTGGTCTTCCAGTCGCCACTTGAAGTTCAACACCGGGATCCCTTCCTTCGCTCCGTCAAAGTCAAGAGCGAGTATTTCCGCAAGTTCGGAAACAGAGAGCGGTCGAATCGCCACCGTCAAGCATTGCAGCATACGGTACGCATCTGCCTGGTTTCCCTTCCTGATATCCAATACGATCCGCTCGTATGTTTCGTCTAGCGATTCCGGGAGTTCGGCTAATATGCGTCGCAAACTCGATGGAAGGCATTGACGCAGCGCATCTAGCTGACAGAACACCCATCGAAACCTGGATAGAGTCATCAGTGAGTATTACCAGGTCAGGACGACATCCTTACATTCCGTCGGCCTTTTCTGACAACGTATCGACAACCATTTTCTTGTCGTCCTCTCGCCATCTCTTCATCAGTCTCCGAGTCGGAGTGCACAACCGAATTAACATAGTCGATGATATCCTTCTTTTGTCCGCCTTCATCATGCAGAGAGACGCGATGACGTGCCAAAGGTGTAAGAGTAGCTCGTATGTCGAACTCCGGTCTGCTGGTGACGCATATATGAAGATGTGGAAGATGAAGATAGACTAGCTCCTTGACAAGGGCAAGAACCTGTTCACGAGGCGAAGGAATTCCAGGCCAGTTCAGACACTCGTCGAGCGCGTCCAGAATAATGTAAATGGGCTGTGAATGGGGGAGCGCGAGCATTTCCTTCAGGCACTGTATCATTACACTATCGCTGGGCTTTTGTGAACCATTATCGTGCACAGAATATAGTTTTGAGAGGATGTCGCAACAAGGACTGGACTGAGAAGAAAGCTGGATGAGGAGAGAGGGGAGGAGGTTGCGACGGTGTTGTTTATCGAGGTCCCTGAAATAAAAATAAAAATACACCATCAAGGCTGATCCTGTCTTGCGTAGGCGTGCAATGTCTTGGATGATTGTAGAACTAGATGTTAAAGTAAGCTCCATGCGTGTGTCGATGCTGAACGATCACGAACCAAATGATGCTCTTGCCAGATCCGGCTAAGAGCGCGGACGACAATCAGGGATGATTCAGGGAAGAGTAGGAAGAACATACGCTTGCCGTAGATCCACAAGAGAGAGGCATTGGACTTCCATTCCGCAAATATACTGCCTCGAAAGAACCACTGGGCGGTTCCTTCGTGGTGGATGTCGCACGCGATATTATGATTTGTAGAGGGATCTGGCGGAGTAACCCATCGTCTGAGGCTCTCTCTCAACTGGCTCCCTGTGAGTAGTCAGATATGCCTGAAAGAGTGGTAAAAGGGTGGTCACGAACATTTCACGTCATCCATGTCGTTTGCCGTTTGCTGAAGAACCACCTTCGCATCATTTCCATCTACCCAACATGAACGTAGTAAGGATTGGTTACATAGATAGCTAACACGCGGCATACCTTTTATGACGGTGTCCATCTTGTCGTCCACATCGTTCAACTTGTTTCCGACCACCGTTACTTTGTTTCCGACGCTTGTAACATTGTTTCCGACGCTTATTACATTATTCCCGACCACCGTTACTTTGTTATCGATGGTATGCGTGAGGTTCAGGATTTGTGCCGCCGCCATCAGAGCCTCCTCTTGCGTCAATCGGTCTAACCTCTTCAAAGCATCGTCAATGTCCTTCCGCCCCGCAAGTTTCTTGAGGAACTTTTCTGAACAAGGATGAGCGTACATTCATAAATTGCCTCATAGTAATGCACTGGCTCGACCCTGCTTCATCTCCTTCGTGGCGATCGCGAAGATGTTCAAAACTTCTGCCATAATCTTCACAATCACATCGGTCATCGTGTTAGTTGGCGGCACCTCCGCATATGATTCAAGCCGTTTGAAGAAGTTCTCGATACGCTCGAACAGATCGGCAAGGGCTTCTTCACTCGCACCAACGTCCTTGGCAGCCTGGGAGACATCGCTGTTTAAAACGACTACAAAGGAATACACGAAGATCCTCACCAAGAAGAGAACCCCTATTCCAGCAGAGATGACATTTGCGGGTGGGAATATCTGTGAAAACAATCAGGGGAAACGGCAGGCAAAGTCAAGCCGTTGAAACTCACTAGTCCAACACCTTGGCCCAGAGTCGCAGAGAATGCATAAAGAACGTTGATAGTCGGGTTTAACCAACTTGATAATCTCTCGTTGTGACTCCTCGAGTTATCAAATTCGTTAACCTTGTCGTGAAGCACCTTCAGTATGTCACTGGAAGAGTTGCAAGATTGTAGTTGTGTTGCGAGTGGGTGCGTGTGAAGGTTGATCTTTGTCTTTTTCTCATATGCTTTTATGGCGGCAACTAAGATGGTGCGGAAATGGGGGGAAGATGTAGATGTGGACTTGGATGTGGAAGCAGACTGGGACATTGTAAGACGTTGGTATCAGCTGGGAACTAGTAGAACTTTGAAGGGGATCGCGTGCAGATGGGAAAACAGATACTACAGCAGTTTTCATATTAGTTGTCACCCCTACCAATTTTTTCACGTAGGCGGGATTCAAATGGGTGTTCCGGCTGCTGTGCCGCCCCGCAAAAATTATTCGAGTAATTAAAAAATGAATATATGTAATCTACTTATCCGACAGATAGCATATATTCGTATTGAATGGGGGTATTACAAATGATGGGTTTCCAAGAGAGGTTGAAGATCGTTCATGCACACAGCACAGAATGTGAAGGAAATAATTGCACATATAACTTTGAAAGAGATTTCTTTCCATCAGCTTTTGAATGCACATGTCAGTGTGAAAATACGGGAGTGGACCAAGGGGGGTTCGGGATGTTAAAAATTACACGGGGTCCCTCGTTCCGTGTCCGCCCAAAAAAAGAAAATTCTCAGAAAAACATAGATAACATTGACGTCAGCAAAGGTACCACAATGTCCGCAGAGGGGGCCCAAGACTCGCTGTTTTCAACAAAACCAAAATATGTATTTCTATTTGTAAAAATACATGGCTAGTGCTACAGTGCGTTCATCCGAAAGGTTATTGGTATTGGCCCCTTCAACTCGCAGTCGTGTCGTGGACCTGTGGTCGTAGTGGTTGTGGTTGTAGACTTGTTCTTGACGTCTCGTGCTGTGCCGGCTCATTCCGTGTGCATCTCCCTCACTGCCTGCGTCCTTCTGGCTTGCATTCATCCTGCATCATCGTTGCTGTCGTTGCAGACTTGCAGTTGTATTTGGCAGGTGTTGTTTTCCTTGTCCGAGACATCGTTGCAGTTGTAGCTTGGGTGGCGACGCAGTGGTGATAGCTGATATCAAGGCTGAGAGGTGGTCGACAGCGGCAGTGGCAGTGGCGAGCTGGTTGGTGCGGATCTGAGGGTGTGATTCCCCAGCTGACAGGCGTGCGAGGCGGTGGAATGGCAGTGGCAAATGAAGGCGGGAGGAGGGGAGAGTGCCCTGCCAGTGAGAGCGAACACGGATAACTCGATAACGCTAGAGCTCTGATAGATCTAATTCTGTGAACCTCTTATTGAACATACACCGATCCTGGGCCTTTGTATTCATGAATTTCTGAAGCACGCAATCCCTCAAGCCCAAGAGACATAAATATAACTCTTTTGAGGAGGGTTTCAGGGATATAGTTGAATGAGAGTGGGCTTGGAGGGAAGGGTACGCAACTGCCAAGCACGGATAACTATTCTATAACCCAATTTTTCGGGATAACCCGATTTCCTGAGTGACTTAATTATGAACCCCGCTCTTAGTTTCAGAAGTCTGGCTGTGTATTCGAAATGAGGGGTGACAACTAATATGAAAACTGCTGTAATGAGGCGTGGCCTCGTGTCGTGTGCACATGCTTGACCAAATTCAGACTCAGAATGGACAGACGATTGATGTACGTTGAGCGCTTATCAAAACTTCAGTCCAACTAAGCTCCAGTCTTGATTATACTGACAGCAGGCAATCCTAGCTAATTGAATGCGATCACTAACTTGAAGTTGCGTTTAGTTGTCACGGTGATGTTCGGTGAGCATCGATCACTTGATCGTTTGTGTGAAGTTTCCAATCGGGTCCAATTTCAACTGAACGCTTCTGTGACAGCGACAAAGACGGTGCAAATTGGAGGAAGATGTCGATGTGAGGGAAGTTGTGATGATACTGTATTGACACCGTCATGTTATTATTGACCAGGAACACGCTAGGAATTATGAATTATTATTAGTGGGGTCCGAATCAAAGTAGATCGGAAACACCGAAACAGATATAACCTCTAGAGTTCAAATCAATTCGTCAAGATAACTGACATGTTACGCACTTATGGCACTGCTTGGATGTCCACAACGTATAAAGAAAACGTCGATTACGCGCGGATTGAAAGTGGGCAGACGATGGATGCACATTGTAACGTCCCGGGTCATAGTAGGTATCTGAC
Organism: Lactarius quietus; assembly: GCA_015025155.1. NCBI lineage: Eukaryota > Fungi > Basidiomycota > Agaricomycetes > Russulales > Russulaceae > Lactarius > Lactarius quietus. The sequence continues at coordinate 79,151 of WITN01000248.1, forward strand.
CTAACCGATAACCGAGGGGGCGTGATCAAGGGGACACTTACTGTACTATACGGATGACTGACTAACGGATTACTGTACGATGACTGATGACTTACTGATGGATGACTGGTAGCTGACTGATGACTTACGATACGCTGACTGTATCTCCGTGGACGATTACCCAGCATATGAGTAGTAGTGGCGTTCTCGCTGACGAAGGCGGATTGTGCGAATAGGTTATAAGGAAGCTATCGACTGTTGTAGTCGATAGCTTGGATTTCTTGTATCATTCTCAACTTGCTATCGAATCAAGGCTCTCTCTCTCTCTCTCTCATCCTTCGGGGTCGCGGATAAGCTTACAAAGCAATAAGGACAAAGCTCCGCCTTCGAGCGTTGAGACGATACTCTGCCTTCGTGCTAGAGTCAGGAAGTTGCTAAGTCACCACGTTCACCTTTCGTTGCCTAAGTCAGGCTCACGTGCTGCCCGCACGTAACATTAAATCCAAGCTCTCCAAAAATCGAACGTCGTGGCAACCATTAACACCAAGGACGGTTGGGACTTCATACCCTATCGTATCGACTCGAGGGAACGAGACGCACCCACTCGCTACCTTATAGGACGAGTAAGGTGGCGACACGTGCCAGACACCAGAAGATCCGACGAACACAACACAGGATACTACGCAGAAGCAGCTACCGCACAGCGATTTCATCCTGTAGTATTCAACAGGGAACGCTGTTGCTGGGTCGAGCTCAGGTGGAGCAATACCAACAACTATTTCGAAGCAACGCGACCAGCAGCTGACGACTTACACATCAACGTACCATTGGTCGACGCGCGACCAATCAGTCAACAAGGGTCTATAGACGGCCAAGAGGAAGATCAACTTGATTCGGAACCACCAAGAGCCGAGTTTCAACTACGAGCAGACACACCCGTGGCATCGAGCCATACTAGCGAACGACCACCAACCCCAAGTGAAGTAGCAGAACCCGAGGAAATTGCAGTGCAGTCACCAGAAGTAGACGCACTAGCCGCGCGAACAGCTGAGTTACACATCCCCGAACCAATCAGGGGAATACCATTCAGCTACATGACCACTCAAACAGAAGTATCGCCACCCCGACTTGTCATAAACGAACAGACAGGTCACGTTCAACAAATACAACCCGAAGACATGGAAGCTGTCAACCGAGCTATGGGACCAGATGTCCCCGATGCACCAAGTATCCCTGAAGGAACAGAAATGTTCTACGAGTTCCGGCTTAACCGCAATAGGGTACCGTCACCAGACAACAGACCATTCCCACCCTTGCGACCACAAGACAACGGACCACCAGGTGGAGGAAGAGGACCACCAGGCGGAGGAGGAGGACCACAAGGAGGAGGAGGAGGAGGAGGACCACCTCTAGGAGGGCCCGCAGTAGCCCACAACGCACACCAAGGGGGAAATGACAAGTTCATTGGTAACCCACCACCGACATTCACAGGAAGCAGGTCACAAGCCGAGGCATTTATCCTCCAATGGGAGGTCTATGCAGGAGTCAACGCAAACCATTCAGCTATGCTGAACAAATATCAGAAAGCTATGTTGTTTCTCACATACATACAGGGAAATGCGGTTAACCAATGGGTCATGTCGGCAAGCCGATGGCTCGTTAACGAAGTCGCCACGGGCACCAACCAATTCGATAATAGGCTGTGGGAGAATCTACTCCACGCCTTCCAAAGACAATTCGGCGACGTCCTCAGCAAAGAACGAGCACAAGCCCAGCTCGACGCCGGTATCCACATGAAGGATGGAAAAATCGACGATTACATCGCACAATTCGAACAACTTGTTCGACACGCAGGATATAACATCAACGCCGAACAAACACTCAAGTACTTCACAAAGGGACTACCACGTGCGCTATACGAAACAATGTATCAGCACGACGATCCCCGAAATTACGAAGAATGGAGAGAATCCGCCCTAAAGAGGCAGCAAAAATGGATTCACATGCAGACGGTCAGGGGGAATCTAGACGCCTTCAAACCAGGGCGAGCAACAGGAGGAGCACTAGCTAAGTTGCTAGCACCACTTCAGAACGACGACCGAATGGACACATCCGCAGATCGCGTACGAGGACGACTAGCAGGGGCGGAAGACATCATAGCAAACCACCCCAGGAACGCTAGGCCTCCGCAACCACCATTTCCACCCCGAGGAGGATTCATCCAGAGACAGTTCAAACGGGACCACAGCCAAACGCAGTGTTACAACTGCCAGAAGATGGGTCACATTAGCCGTGACTGTAGACAACCAAGAAAACGCCGAGATGCGCAGACACGCGCAGCCGAAACAGCGACGACCAAAGAAGAAAAAGCGGCGGAATGGTTGCGAGGAGTCGCAGGAGACAATGAAGAAGTAAAAGACCTGGTCCTACAGCAGTTGATGGGACAGGATTTTGGAAACGCCTAAACCCGGCGGCCTGGGTGAGGGCAATACATTGTAACTCTGTGTACATTATGCGCTACCGATCTATGCGAGTACCAGTGTCCATTCGTGCAAGTTACAATATGGCCGATATCAAAGCGTTGGTGGACTCAGGAGCCACCGACAACTTCATCCATCCACAATTCGTCAAAAGGATGGGGTTGGGAAAACGGGCCTTAGATAAGCCCAAAAACATCTATAACATCGACGATACCACTAATAAAGCGGGGCAGATCACACACTACCTCACGCTTAACGTGGAGACAGGAGGAACACAAAGAGAAATGCGCTTCCTAATCACCGACATCGGCAAGGAAGATATACTACTAGGATACCCATGGCTCGCCACCTACGAACCAAGGTTCAGCTGGCGACACGCCACCATAGACGAAAAACAATTACCCATAGTACTCCGATCAGTCAATCCAACAGACAAGAGAGCAGTACTGGCGAGACTACTCAAGGAAGAAGAAGGCGACGTCAGGACGTCGCGCATGTTCACTACAGAAGCAAAGGAACAAATCATAACAAAGCTAAAAGAACAGGTATATGGACGACGATCAGCGGTCGAGCTTGCGATAGACGCCAAGCAATATACACAAAACGTCGAAATACCAAAAGAATACCAACAGTTCGCACGAGTATTCAGCGAGGAAGAGGCAAAGCGATTCCCACCAAGACGAAGTTGCGACCATGCAATTGAGCTCAAGAAGGGAGCGCCAGACGTCATCGACTGTAAAGTATACCCAATGACAAGGGTAGAAGACGCAGCACTGGACGAGTTTATCGATGAACAACTAGAGAAGGGATATATCCGTCCCTCAAAGTCTCCGTACGCATCATCATTCTTTTTTATCAAAAAGAAGGACGGAAAGCTACGACCCGTACAGGACTATCGGAAGATCAACGAATGGACCATACGAAACCAATATCCACTTCCCCTCATCGATGATCTAACCAGGGATCTTGGGGGAGCGCAGATATTCAGCAAACTGGACGTCCGACAAGGATACAACAATATCAGGATCAAAGAAGGAGACGAACCTAAGGCCGCGTTCAAAACACGACGAGGTTTATTCGAACCAACGGTCATGTACTTTGGCTTGTGCAATTCGCCTGCCACATTCCAAAGCTTCATGAACAACATATATCAACCAGTAATTGCGAAGCATGAAGCGACCGGGACAACAATCAGAGTATACATGGACGACATCGCCATAGCAACCAGAAGGCAACCACAGGCGATTGAAAAACACCAAGACGCAGTTCGCGACGTGCTTGCCATAGCACAAAAGAACGATCTATTTTTCAAACCCGAGAAATGTGTCTTCAATGCTCCCAGTATTGATTACCTGGGGGTAATCCTTGAAGAGGGGGTAACACGCATGGACCCCGTCAAAATTTCGGGTGTCCGCGATTGGCAAACACCCACATCAGTAAAGGACATACGATCATTCCTTGGTTTTTGCAACTTTTATCGGCAGTTTATCAGAGGATTTGCCAACATCGCCAAACCGCTCAACGAGCTTACACGAAAAGACGAACCATGGCAATGGGAAACAAGACATCAAGAGGGTTCGACAGGCTCAAGCGACGAGTTACCACAGAACCCATATTAGCACATGCGGACCAAACTCAACAATTCGACCTAGAAGTAGACGCGTCAGGATTTGCGGTCGGAGCAGTACTACTGCAAAAGAAACAAGACGGAAAACGACATCCTGTGGGCTACTACTCGGCCACACTCAATGCCGCTGAATGCAACTACGACATCTACAACCTAGAGTTGTTAGCCATCGTAAAAGCATTACGAAACTGGCGACATTTGTTGGCTGGCTCACCACATAAAGTACGCATCTTCTCGGACCATCTTAACCTCAAATACTGGCAGGATCCCCAGAAAATCAGCAGGCGAATCGCCAGAGAAGTGCTCGAACTAGCAGAATACAACTTCGAGATACACCATGTCAAAGGCGCGACCAACGGACGAGCCGATGCTCTATCTCGAAGGTCCGACTACGACCAAGGGGAGAAAGATAACGAAGGGGTCGTCGTACTACCAGGAAAAATGTTCGTACGAACGACAACGACCACCCCACAACAGGACGAACAAAGGATACGCAAGTGGGTCGACCCCCACAAACTAACGAAAGCAGATGGACTCTGGTGGTACCACGGACAGCAGCTTGTCATAACAGGACCAATGGAGGAAATCAGAGAAGTAATCTCCACACACCATGACCCTCCTATTCATGGTCATCCAGGAATCAACCGAACAACACAACTGGTGGAGCGCCACTACTGGTGGCCAACAATAAAACAAGATGTAGCAGAGTACGTAAGAGGATGTGCGGAATGCCAACGATGCAAGGTAAACACACAAAGAACAAAAGCACCGTTGCAACCTATATTTCCACAACCAGAGGTGTTACCATTTGAGGTGGTAGCGCTAGACTTCATCACTAAACTACCAGTATCAAGAGGATACGACTCGATACTCACAGTCACCGACCATGACTGCTCAAAAGCAGCAATATTCATACCATGCAAAGAGGAAATCTCGGGGGAGGAAACCGCCATGTTATACGCCAAACATGTCGTAGCAAGGTTTGGACTACCCTCAAAGATTATCAGCGACAGGGACCCTAGATTCGCATCAAAATTCACAAGAGAACTATGTCGAACTCTAGGAATACAGCAAAACATCTCGACGGCCTATCATCCACGAACGGATGGACAATCAGAACGAACCAACCAATGGCTAGAGCAGTACCTCAGGCTCTGGGCTAACGAGAGACAAAACAACTGGGCGGACTATCTAGCGCTTGCGGAGTTCGCACACAACAATTGGGCCAATGAATCAACACGAGAGACACCGTTCAGGTTACTAATGGGCTATCACCCTATTACTAACTGGACAGATAAGAAATCGCCAATACCAAGGGTCGACAAGCGACTAGAACAATTAAAGGAGATAAGAGAACAGGCACAAAATCACATGAGGCGCGCGCAACAGTCATGGATCAAGCATCGTGACACCCCCAAATACCAAATAGGGGACAGAGTCTGGCTTGAAGGACGCCACTTGCGTACCAACCAGCCAACCACGAAGCTTGCGCCCAGGAGACATGGACCATTCCGGATCACTCAGGTGATGTCTCCCGTGAACTATCGACTCGAGCTTCCCACGCAGTGGAGCATCCATGATGTTTTCCACACAGACCTCCTGACCCCTTACAAAGAAACGAAGACTCACGGCGTAAACTACCAGCGCCCACCACCGGAATTGGTAGGAGACGTGGAAGAATACGAGGTCGAAAAAGTACTAGACTCGAGAAGGCGTGGAAGGGGGCGTAAACTGCAATACCTGATCAAGTGGAAAGGTTACGCCGACTCGGATAACCAGTGGGTCCCGTGGGACGACGTACACGCGGATGATGAGATAAGGAAGTACAAACAAGCCAATCCAACCGCTGAGACTCACATAAAAGCAGTCTCGACAGCACCGTCACAAAACCCATCTCCCAAGTTCCCTCTCAACATGTCCAATGTCCCACTCACCATCATCAGCCTTGACCTCCCTCACACCAACGAGCTCACCACGTACGACTCCACCAACAACGTGGACGATCCCTTCTGCTCGGCCATCGAACATGTCAGAGCAGTCGCAGAGCAAGACCGGGACGAGCGAGAACAACGAGAGCGAGACCTGGCCGAGGCTCGCCGGCGATTCCCTACACCCGCAAGCGGAAGAGTGGAGACAGATGAGGAGGGACTACGGGTTGCTGAAGGAAGTGATGACCTCATGGCGGTTGGACCAGGTAACGAGGATGACACCACAGGAGAGACGGACGAGGATACAGAGGTTGATGAGGCAAGTGTCCTCCAGCCCTCCACCGCCGTCACATCCACTACCGCCGTCGACCAATACAACAGCGACGAGTCCTCCGACGGCTCGTATCACGACGCCAATATCATCTGCACCAGGTGCGATAACCCCCAAGACTACTGCCACTGCGCTCCCATGCGCATCCCCCCTCGAATCAACAACGAAGAAGACGACGCGGACATTGCCGACGAAACCATGGATGACGAAGGACGAGCACCGCCTGTTGCTGTCGTCTACGGACCGACTGCGGAGGAAGGGTACGCCATGCGAGGGCTACCATCCTATATGGAAGCACGCGATACCTCACCCATCCGTACGCGCCGAGGCGCCCTATCCGTCCCATATTGCCTACCCCCAGTGGCTTCGTCCTCAACAACGGGATGAACTGGGTTCCCATGGTAATCGAGCATGAAGGACGTCGCATCCCCGCTCGATACGTGCGGGTGAGGATGTGCGACAACCCGGAAGTCTTCGGGACCATGGGGCGTCACACGCCAGTATACCGAGGGGACATACACGCCGAACCATGCCGAGACATGGGGCCCGCAGCTGAGTACACCCGTGAAGAATTACAGTACCTACGAGCTGACTTCCGGGGACGGCGCCAGGTCGATGAAGCCCTCGCTCGGCTAGGAGATATTTCCCTAGCGGCTGAGGTGAGGCGCTACCGCGCGTCCCAGGAGGTCATCAAGGAGCTCGAGGTAGCCATCAAGCGGCTCGAGGACGACATCTTCGTCCACGTCGACCGCTCACGTCACTCGGCAAAGCGGCTAGGTAGGGCTCACGCCCTTTTGAGGATAAGAGATGAGCATGAGACGGATGTGGGGCTAACCGCGGTGCCCAATTGGGTAGTAGAGCGAGGGCGCTCCCCCTTGTGAAGGGGGTGATGTAACGTCCCGGGTCATAGTAGGTATCTGACCTAACCGATAACCGAGGGGGCGTGATCAAGGGGACACTTACTGTACTATATGGATGACTGACTAATGGATTACTGTACGATGACTGATGACTTACTGATGGATGACTGGTAGCTGACTGATGACTTACGATACGCTGACTGTATCTCCGTGGACGATTACCCAGCATATGAGTAGTAGTGGCGTTCTCGCTGACAAAGGCGGATCGCGCGAATAGGTTATAAGGAAGCTATCGACTGTTGTAGTCGATAGCTTGGATTTCTTGTATCATTCTCAACTTGCTATCGAATCAAGGCTCTCTCTCTCTCTCTCTCATCCTTCGGGGTCGCGGATAAGCTTACAAAGCAATAAGGACAAAGCTCCGCCTTCGAGCGTTGAGACGATACTCTGCCTTCGTGCTAGAGTCAGGAAGTTGCTAAGTCACCACGTTCACCTTTCGTTGCCTAAGTCAGGCTCACGTGCTGCCCGCACGTAACACGCATGCTGCATCAGTAAATGAGCACGTCACTTGAACCTTATTGATTTTACTTGTGTTGGTCCAATGATTTCAAGAAAAATCTAATAGAATTAAGTAGGATCATAATAAATACACACTGCGCTAAATACAATCGCTGTCCTCGCCATCGCCGTCACCACCGCTTCCCTACTATCTCTGTCTACGTCGCCGTCGTCACCTGTTAAGTGGTCGTGATGGCTATGGTCGTCGTCACAATTACGTGGTCATCGTCGCCATTAAATATTTGCCATAGCCATCGGAAGTGCGTGTTGAGGAGGAATAGTGGAGCATGCCACGCACCTGCTAGTTTCAAGACCTCGGCGGCGAGGTATTCGAGGATAGCCGCAGCATAAACAGCGGCATTAGCGCCAATGCAAACGTTGGTCTGAGTGCATCGTTTCAGGAACCTGTCGACGCGGCGAACAGGGAACTAGAATAAAAGTGCAAGGATGGCGCAATGCCACCAGTCAGCAATTGCGGAAGTGCGCACACACTAGTCGGGAAAGAGGTGGACCTGAAGGCTGGCTTTCGCGCTGCAGGTCTGGAAACCCTTGGAACTAGCTGAGAGACGCTCGCTGACATTGGACTTTCCGTCTTTCCTTCTTGGTGGCTTCTGAGCATTCCGGAGTTTATATATGAGACATTTGGACCAAACTAGAAGGTCGCCGGGTTGCCTCACCTGACAAGGGAATGGAGTAAAGTCCTTATGAGTTGAAGCGGTGTCCAGCAAGTAAATTAGATCAACGGGTGCGATAAAGCGAAGGAAAGAACTCTACACTCACCAGCCCGCAATGTGGTCCTGATGGGAGTCATACTCATACGCGTGGGGGTATTGGTTCCGACGAAGAGTTGTGAGTGTTTGGGGGTTAGTTGGACACGTATGAGGTGGTTCAGGAAGAAAATTACGGGGCCATCAGGGAAAGGGGTGATGTTGAAATTTACTATGTATTGCACAAATTAACGAAACTATGCAAAATAATGCAAAGTTTTCATGATCTGACAAAAAAAAGTAATATTTACGATGTTTTACCTCGTTAAAAGGTTGGCTCGTAAAAACTAGAAAATTAATGAATTAATAGACAAATACGGTATTTCTGCCATAAAATTTGGAAGAACATTGGAAAAGATGGCATAGTACTTAGCGTTACCGTACAAGAAATTCCGCTTAGTCTTCCATGTTTTGGGGAAAAGATTGCAAGAAATTTACAAGAAATTAGGAATACTTAAGACAATCTTTCCGATGGTGCATCTAGCTATTGCTTGCAACTTAACATGAGTCATTAATCACACACAGTGTGCTTAAGGTCACGTGACTTGATATTTATGAGCAAGTTTTCCCCAAGCTGACATCTATGGAGTAGGCTATGCTACACATCCATTCCTTCTAAATTGAGAATTCTCATCGCATTGTTAGAGGAGCCATGAATGCGACTTTGGATTTGATTCCTGGATGGTGGTTGTTAGGGTAGCTTCAGTAAGGAAAGAATTTTGAACCTACATTGCATGCTTGTATAAGTCAGACATAAGTCTGACATACGCAGCAGGGTTGTTCTCTTCAATCTCGACCAGTGTCGCAATGTGGGTATTGTATGAGTCTTCGTATGTGTCAGCATTGAACTTGATGCCCATTGCTTTCTCTTCCAGAGATGTGTGAACCTGGCAAGTTTGAGTAAAGTGTGTGAGGAAAAATGCTATACTTACCGCAACAGCGACCATCGCAACCATGGCCGCCGGCAGTAGTAACTCGCCAATTTTGAGGCCTGATTTGATGGAGGGGAAATATTGCTGGTTCTTCTGAGCAAAAGTTCGACCACACCTGCGCTTGAAAAAGGCCTTGCATAATGTATTGATGATGACTGGGTGTTGAAATGGCTTTGCAGTGTTAACATCCTGACATAGACAACCCTGATAAGAGCACTATGATAGGCCGCAGGAACCCAAAACATACGCCATCCCTCGGCTCAAATATGAACTGGTCATTGTGGATGAGCTCTTTGACCTGCGTTGCTCGCATTGACTGGTCTTCAGTAGCGAGGCCATAGCCATGTGTGATGAGACCAGATGCAATTCTCTTGATGTTTGTGCGTACTGTTACGTTTCGTCTCGTTGTTGTTGATCGCTTGTAAGCAGGATGACAAGTCGCTCCTGAAACTTACCAACAGACGCTTGTTACTTACTCATATGACTGTACGATTACTCAGAGTATTAGTGGACGATTGTTCAGCATTAGTAGTAGTGGCTGTATCGCTGACGAAGGCGTACAGTCAAGATCGGTTATAAGGTAGCTGTCGACTGATGTGGTCGACAGCTTGACTCTCTTGTACCATCTTCGAATCTAGTCGAGGTTCCTCTCTCTCTCGCCTCGAAGTCAACTCTCTTAGGAAGGCTCTTTCAAGAGTCCTTGGGACAAGTCACACCTCCGTGTGTTGACACGTATTGCTAAGTCATGTCGTTCGCCATCGCGTGTAGGGTCTAAGTCAGACCACAACCATAACATTAGAGTCAAGCTCCCTTCCACATGCCGTGGCGCCAATCACCACCAAAGACGGTTGGGAATTCCAGCCCTTTATAATCAATTCTAGGGAAAGAGACGCCCCTGCAAGATACGTCATCAATCGAGTCCGTTGGAGGACAATTCCAGACGACAGACGAAGTGGAGTATTAGAACACTTCAATACCGGTTACTACGCCGAAGCAGCCACAGCCCAACGATTCCACCCTATCATCTTCCATCACAAAAGGTGTTGTTGGGTAGAACTCAGGTGGAACCGAACGCAAGAATACTTTGAAGCAGCCAGACCAGCCGAAGACGACCTCAACTGCAACATTCTGCTATCAGAAGCACGAAACATCGAAGAACAAGGAAGAATTGACGGAGCAGCCGAGGAAGAAACACATTCGGAACCTTTATCTCCAGAACTCCGACACAGGACACCAGCAAGAACGGACACCAGCCACACAAGCGAACGAGCCCAGACTCCATCCATAGAAAACGAGCCAGAGACCATCTACATTCAAGAAGAAGAACCCGCTGTTGAGGAGATCATCACCCAAACAGCTACGTTACACATCCCTGACCCAATTAGAATGGCCACTCAAACACAGATCGAAGAACCAACACCATTGGTCATCGATGAAAGAACGGGCCATGTCGTGAACATGGACCCAGAAGATCTACAAGCCACACGACGAGCCATGGGACCAGATGAACCAGATCAGCCAGGAGGATTCGACTTTGATTACAACGAACCACCTCCTCAGCCATTCGAGCAGCTCGGCAGAGCATACAGACAACAAAATCAAGGAGGCCCTCCTGTCAGAGGAGGACCACCCATGGGCGGAGGAGGACCACCCATGGGTGGAGGAGGACCACCCATGGGAGGAGGAGGACCACCCATGGGAGGAGGAGGACCACCCATGGGAGGCGGAGGACCGCCAGGAATGCCCCAGGGAGTCGGCAACACCACGGACAAATTCATAGGAAACCCCCCAAGCCTGTTCAATGGAGACAGGTTGAAGGTTGAAGGTTTCATACTTCAATGGGAAATCTACGCGGGGGTTAACGCAAGCCATTCGGCCATGAGGAATAAATATCAAAAAGCTATGTTATTCCTCACTTACGTCCAGGGAGACCTGGTTAACGCCTGGGTCATGTCGGCCAACCAATGGTTGGTACGAGAAGTGTCCAGAGGTGTCAGCCAGTTCGACAACAGGCTGTGGAACAACATTCTACAAGCCTTTCGATGACAATTCGCTGATGTACTCAGCAAGGAAAGAGCCCAAGCCCAACTAGACGCAGGAATCAGGATGAAGGAAGGAAAAATAGACGATTACATCGCTCTATTTGAACAACTCGTCCGCTATGCCGGATATGACATCAACGCGGAGCAGACCCTGAAGTACTTTATAAAAGGGTTGCCCAGGACGCTTTATGAAGCGATGTATCAACACGACGACCCCAGGACCTACGAAGACTGGAGAGCATCGGCCCTCAAAAGGCAGCAAAAGTGGATCCATATGCAGACGGTGCGCGGAAACTTAGACATGTTCAAAGGATCCGCTAACAAAAATCAATCGGGAGCGTTGGCAAAACTCCTCACTCCATTACCGCACCCCGACGCAATGGATACCTCAGCAGATCGAGTTAGAGGAAGACTCGCAGGAGCAGAGGACGTTATCAATACCCCACAACCCCCCTTTCCTCCAAGGGGAGGGTACCTACAAAGGCAGCGAGGGAACCGGCCTGACTTTAGCCAGGTCTGCTGTTACAATTGCGACAAAATGGGGCACATCAGCCGAGACTGTCGCCAACCGCGTCAAAACAAAAGACAGCAGATAAGGAGTAACGGAGAGCAACCAACAACCGACGAAGACAAAGCCGAAAACTGGCTGAGAGGAGTGGCCAGCGAAGGAGACGATGTGAAGGACCTCATCCTGCAAAAGTTGATGGGGACGGATTTTTCAGACGCCTGAACCCGATGGCCTGGGTGAGGGCACTTCGTTGTAACTCTGTGTATATTATGCGCTACCGTTCTATGCGAATCCCAGTTCAACTACACATGCGTTACAACACGGCCGAGATAAAAGCACTAGTGGACTCAGGAGCCATGGATAACTTTGTGAGCGAAAGCTTTCTCCAACGAATGGGGATAAAAACACGGTTGCTAGACACGCCCAAACGGATCTACAATATCGACGACACAACAAACAAAGCCGGGCACATAACTCAATACATCATTCTCCGAGTCAATGTCAATGGAAATGACAAAGAAATGAGGTTCCTGGTCACTAACATAGGGAAAGAAGACATACTGTTTGGGTATCCATGGCTGGCAGCCTACGAACCACAGTTCGACTGGAAAAAGGGAACGATCAATCATGCGCACCTTCCGATTACAGTCAAAACTGTCAATGTGACCGGCAGAAAAGACGTATTAGCCCATCTATTAACAAAATCGAAGAACCATATCGTTGAACAACTAAAGGAGGAAGAGGCACAAGGACGAAGGGTAATGATTCCCGTGGTTGAACACGCTATCGTGGCCAAACCCAAAAACGAGGAGAGTGCTGTCCTACCTCCGCAATATGAAGCATTCCGCAAGGTATTTGACGAAGAAGCATCAACAAGGCTGCCTGAAAGACGGCCTTGTGATCACGCAATCACGCTCCAACCTAACGCCCCGACATCGATCTCATGTCGGCTTTACCCTATGACCCGGACAGAAGATGAAGCCCTGGATGCCTTCATCGACGAACATCTCAAAAAGGGGTATATTCGACCCTCACAATCACCCTACGCATCCTCCTTCTTCTTTATCAAGAAAAAGGATGGGAAGCTTCGTCCAGTCCAAGACTATCGTGCAATAAATCGGTGGACAGTGCAGAACCAATACCCGCTTCCATTGATAACAGACTTAATGCGCGATCTCGGAGGAGCGGTCATGTTTTCAAAGTTCGACGTCAGACAGGGGTATAACAATATCCGCATCAAAGAAGGAGACGAGCACAAGGCAGCGTTTAAAACGCGAAGAGGACTCTTTGAACCAACAGTCATGTATTTTGGCCTTTGCAACTCACCCGCAACCTTCCAGGCATTCATGAACAAGATCTACCAACCCGTCATCGCCAAATTCACAACGGAAGGCACGCATATATGAATCTATATGGACGACATCGCAGTCGCCACCAGCGACTGTGGCACCTTTCAACGTACGAACGAGGCACACACAGCCGCCGTTTCGGCCATTCTCGCGGTCGCGGCCACCCACGATCTCTACTTCAAGTTAGCAAAATGCGCATTCCACGTTCCGTCCATTGATTACCTGGGGGTAATCCTTGAAAAGGGGATGACGCGCATGGACCCGGCAAAAGTCTCGGGTGTCCGCACGTGGCCAACACCAACCAAGGTCAAGGATGTACGCAGCTTTTTAGGTTTTTGCAACTTTTACCGTCCCTTTATTCGAGGATTCGCCAACATCGCCAAACCAATGAACGAACTAACAAGGAAGGATGTCGAATGGCATTGGGGACCAACCCAACAAAATGCCTTCAAAACACTCAAGAACCGCATCACAAGCAATCCAATCCTCACTCACCCAGATCCAAAAGAACAGTACGACCTCGAAGTAGACGCATCAGGATTCGCCGTTGGAGCAGTCCTCATGCAGAAGGGATCTGATGGCAAGAAACACCCGATAGCATTTTATTCGGCCACCCTCAACGAGGCCGAACGAAACTACGACATATACAATCTGGAACTATTAGCCATCATAAAAGCGTTGCGAAACTGGAGATATCTATTGGTGGGATCACCGCATAAGGTCAGAGTATTTTCGGACCATATGAACCTACAATACTGGCGAGACCCACAGAAGATCAGCCGGAGAGTAGCTCGAGAAGTACTGGAATTAGAAGAGTACGACATCGAGATACACCACCTCAAAGGACAAGCCAACGGTAGGGCAGATGTGTTGTCCAGAAGACCAGACTACGACACTGGAGAAAAGGACAACGACCGAGTCACGGTACTGCCAAACAAAATATTCATATGAACAGTAGCGGGGATTACACCAACCCCCATCAGACAAGAAGAAGCTCAAATCAAAGCATGGGTGAGCCCCCATGAACTCAAGAAGATAGATGGAGTATGGTTCAAGAATGGAAGAGTGGTGGTTACCACCAAGAAGGACGAAGAGCTGAGGGAAGTCATAAAGCAATACCACGACGCACTGACAGCGGGTCACCCAGGAATAGCAAAAACACAAGAATTGCTAGCTTGACACTATTGGTGGCCAAACATGAAGGCCGACGTCATGGATTATGTTCAAGGATGTGCGGAGTGTCAACGACACAAGGTCAACACTCGCCCCACCAAAGCACCATTCGAGCCCATCTACCCTCGACTGGGAGCCACACCATTTGAGGTTATTGCGGTGGACTTCATAACTAAGTTACCCCCATCAGACGGATATGACTCGATTCTGACGATCACAGACCATGATTGTTCCAAAGCATCGATATTCATACCCTGCCGAGAATCAATGTCGGGAGAAGAAACTGCAATGTTGTATGCCCAGAAGGTACTCCCGCGGTTTGGACTTCCAAGCAAGATAATCAGCGATCGAGACCCTCGTTTCGCGGCAAAGTTCATGAGGGAACTATGCAAAACCCTTCAGATTCAGCAAAACATATCTACTGCCTACCACCCACGAACAGATGGGCAGTCAGAGCGCACCAATCAGTGGCTGGAGCAATATCTCAGATTGTGGACAAACGAGAATCAAGACAATTGGGCCGCCCAGTTACCCCTGGCGGAGTTCGCTCATAACAACACGATGAGCAGTACCACCAAACAAACCCCGTTTTTCACGCTAATGGGATATCACCCAAGAGATAAATGGGCGCCAGGTACCATCAATGTGCCCAGCGTATCAAGTAGGTTGGAACAGTTGAAGGAAGCCCGTCGGAGCGCACAGGAGAACATGATAAAGGCCCAGAAGTCATGGGTCAAACACAAAGATATGCCCAGATACTCCATAGGAAACCAAGTATGGTTAGATGGACGAAATCTGCGGACAAATCAACCGGCCGCCAAGCTTGCGCCAAGAAGGCAGGGGCCGTTTGAGGTCGTACAGGTGATGTCCCCTGTGAATTATCGGCTCAAGTTACCCCCGCAGTGGAAAATACATGACGTGTTTCACACAGATTTGCTCACACCTTACAAAGAAACACGCATGCACGGTGTAAATTATTTATGCCCACCACCAGAACTAGTTGAAGGCGTGGAAGAATATGAAGTCGAAAAGGTGATAAACTCTCGAAGACATGGAAGAGGGCGTAAACTCCAGTACCTTATTAAGTGGAAGGGGTATGCTGACTCAGAAAACCAATGGATCCCTTGGGACGACGTTCACGTGGAGGAAGAGATAAGGAAGTTCGCACGACTAAACCCGAAGGCTGAAACTCACATAAAAGCAGCCTTAACAGGACCGTCTACTCCATCACCCCTCCAATCCTCTCATACAATGTCCCATGTCCCACTCACCATTGTCAACATTGACGAGATCTCCATCCCCCATGTCGAGACCCTCGACACCTACGACGGAAACAACAACATCGACGACCAGTTCTGCTCTGCTTTTGAGCACGTCAGAGCAGTTGCCGAGCAAGAACAAGCTGCCCGAGACCTGGCTGAGGCTCGCCGGCGATTCCCCACTCCCGCAAGCGGCGGAGTGGAGGAAGATGAGGGAGGAGTACGGCCTCTTGAAGGAGGTGATGTCAGCATGGAGGACGGACCAAATAGTGAAGATGACGGCAGCGGAGAGGAGGATGAGGATACGATTGCTAACGAGGGAAGTATCGAACGATCCATCACAGCCTTCAACCCCTTGGTCACTTCGCTCACCACTATGGCAGTCAACCCCTCCGTTACCTCACTCGCCACCACTGCCATCGACGAAGACAGCGAAGATGAAGACGACGACAGTGATGAGTCGTACCACGCCGCCCGGGTCGTCTGCATCCAATGTGACAACCCCCCAAACTATTGCCACTGTGCTCCCCTCCCTATACCTCACCAAGTCCGCACCATTACCGAAGAAGCCCACAATGACGCACACCGATCACCTCCAATTGCTGTTGTCTACGGACCAATGGTGGAACAAGGATACGAAGCGCGCGGTCTACCCCCCTATAGGGAAGAACGCGACCCATTGCCCTTCGCTACGCGCCGAGCGAATGCGACGAGGCTCCCTCTCCGTGCTGTATCGCCTACTCCCGGCGGATTCATCCTCAACAACGGGATGAATTGGGTACCGATGGTCATCGAGCATGAAGGGCGCCGCATCCCCGCCAAATACGTACGAGTCCGCATGCTCGACAACCCTGAGGTATTCGGAACAATGGGGAAGTATTCGCCCATCTACCGAGCGGATATCCACGCCGAACCATGCCGAGACATGGGCCCAGCAGCTGAGTACACCCGCGAAGAGCTCGGTTATTTCCGTGCTGACTTCCGTGGAAAGCGCCGTGTAGACGAAGCCCTCGCTAGACTGGGGGATATCTCCCTCCAGGCCGAAGTGAGACGCTACCGCGCATCCATGGAGGTAATAGCCGAGCTCGAGCAGGCCATCAAGAAGCTCGAGGACGACATCTTCGTCCACATCGACAGGGCCATGCATTCGTCTAGGAGGCTAGGACGTGCCCATGCCCTTAGGAGGGTACGTGATGAACATGAGACGACGTCGGACTGACCACGGTGACTAATTGGGTGGTGGAGCGTGGACGCTCACCCTTGTAAAGGAGGTGATGTTACGTTTCGTCTCGTTGTTGTTGATCGCTTGTAAGCAGGATGACAAGTCGCTCCTGAAACTTACCAACAGACGCTTGTTACTTACTCATACGACTGTATGATTACTCAGAGTATTAGTGGACGATTGTTCAGCATTAGTAGTAGTGGCTGTATCGCTGACGAAGGCGTACAGTCAAGATCGGTTATAAGGTAGCTGTCGACTGATGTGGTCGACAGCTTGACTCTCTTGTACCATCTTCGAATCTAGTCGAGGTTCCTCTCTCTCTCGCCTCGAAGTCAACTCTCTTAGGAAGGCTCTTTCAAGAGTCCTTGGGACAAGTCACACCTCCGTGTGTTGACACGTATTGCTAAGTCACGTCGTTCTCCATCGCGTGTAGGGTCTAAGTCAGACCACAACCATAACACGTACAGTGAAACACGCACATTGAACTGATGGCACAGTATGTATAAGTGTGCGAATGTGGGACAAAGTAAAGACTTACAAGATCGCACACCTCCTTCTGTAGCGGTGTACTGTAATTTTTTGAGATTAGTAGCTGACTCAATGACAAGCTTGACAAAAAAGTCTGTCTGCTTGTCCACCACAATGTACCCATGATAAAAGGCACAGCTTCGCATGAGAGATGCAATGCCGTTCTTCAGAACCTGGCGGAAGTCCTCAGGCTGAATGTTGATACAGATGTTGCATTGCCGTGAGCCAGGGGGACAGATAGGTGTGCATGGCCAATGGGAGTTGCGTTCTTGCAAGAAGGGGAGCTCAAAGCGGCTGAGGTCATCCCCACTGTTGTCGTCATTGTTGTTGCTGAGCGTGATAACCTCAGCCTGTCACTGAGTAGCACACTTGGCCATGGTTCGCTACAAGAGGCTTTAGTGGCAAGAGCATATTTGAATATGAGTATTTACCCTGTTTACATCGGCCTGGGTGTTGCCAGGTCCATGGCCAGGGTCATCATCGTTGTCAACATCGCTGCCAACATGGTTGAAGTTGTTGGCATTATTGACAGTAGCCTGGGTGTGTGCATTGTCAGTGCTGGAATCGGAGTCTTCATTGACATCTTGACGGTTGTGATGGGCCACATGGAGGGATTGGGACAACCTAGCAGGTTGTTTGTCGTCCCATCCAACAATCTGAAGAGTATTGTGGTAACCTCATCTAATCAAATGATTGTTTCTGGTGCTTACCTCGTTGTGGAATGATTGCTGTAGCTGCTCACCATCAAGGCCAAGCAGGTCTTGCTCTCCCTCGTCACGTGGTTTGTCATCGTTGAGCTGGGACCTTGGGGTTCCTTCTGACTTGTCATCCAAGTCATGAACCCTTGGATGGCATGAAAGCTGTGGTGGCACATCATGTGCGCCATCTTCTTGCCTGTGCATATGAGGTTGTCGACGACCTGTGGTCATGTCCTCATAGTTGTGTCCCACATCTGTGTTTAATATGTCAGAACCGGGAGTGTGATATGAAACTGGAATTGAACTGGCCTTGACTGCTGGCATTCAACCGATGTTTCTTTTTGGATGTCAGTGGATTGACGTCATTGTTGTGGGCATGAGTGAGTGAGTCTCCTGGTGAGGGTTCAGGATAGAGTTTTGGTTTCAGCTTGCGCCAGTCAGCGTTTTCCATGGCCCTGGTCTTCGAAGCGCAAGAAGCTTCAGTGACTTGGTAAGAAAAATATCTAAAAAAGAGAGGGAAAAATACTTGCGACGTGCCCCATGAGAGGTAGGGTCTTTAGGCCAAGTCTGGGATGTCATGGAGAGAATTTATGGTCAAGGTTGGCAGGAAAAAGACGAAGGTTCCTGGTGGGGTAAACTAGCGACAGTTGTGAGCCTTTATAGGGGAAAAAAACCTGTGGTGGTTGAATTTACTAGTTCATTCCGCCGGATAATCGTTTTACCAGTTCAATTTTTTGGTTATTCATTGAAACTGCCAACTGAACACTCACCTCTACTGTTACGCTCAGACCCTGCTCAACCTGCCACAACCCACAGACAGTGCAAGTGTCTGCATGAACACTGGAAGAACTGCCATGATTACCCAGAGGCGCATACCTGGGAGGCACGTGATCAAAAGGACATCAAAGAAGAAGAGGCTGTACACGCACTTGTAGCGGCAGAAGACGACAGTTACCTCGCTTATGACGAGGCGTGCAGAGTCCGCCAGCTCATGAGTGACTTGATAACTTGCGGTAGAACCCCAGATGCTGGCAGGAAGGTCATTACAGGACGGATGAGGGTCACGTGACATGGTCATGTGACAAAGCCCCAGGTCACGGGATCTGACCTAAGCAATAAGCCAGGGGGCACGAAGGATGGAAGGATTGTCCCAGGTCACAGTACGTATCTGACCTAACCCATAACTCAGGGGACGTTGGAAGAAGCCAGTGGAACTTGGCGGAAGACAGTTGTGTCCTGAAGACGACCAACGACGACAAATAGCGATTGTGTGGTGTAAGACCAGCGGCTTGATGTTGGAACAGACTCCAGCGGGCCGTGGCTTGATGTTGGACAGTATTCCAGTGGGCCAGGTTTGATCCCCTTTCGGGTATGTGTTCAAGATGGATTAGTCCAAGGAAGCGCCTGTGTTAGCGCCGAGCCATTGCTTATTGATGCATTATTATTGGCTTACTATTGTGGATGACACTCTCCCCTTATGCTTACCATTGTGATTACTGATTGTTTAGTGTCGCTTAGTTGCGCACTTACTCATGCCTATCATTGTGCTTACTGATGTGATTAGACATTTGCTTATTGATGTGTGAGTCATCCTTGGTGATCGTTACTCATACTATATGTGTTGGCTTCATATACTGATGGACACTTACTATAAATACTATACAAGTTGCACTATGGTTCGCTAGCTTAGTTGTCTTGATATCCACCTGTATTACTCTCAGGAAGTTCAGACAGTCTTATAGCAGAGTCATTGTTCTTTGTGACTATCTTGTTGCCAACTTCAGTGTTAGGCATTGCCACCTTGTAACGAACCTCAAGCTAGGCGGTCTTAGGAGATCTTCTTGGTTATTTGCCCCTTTACAAGTCGATCAAGTCGTTTCTGAGTTCAGAAGCCGTGCACTTTGCTCAGTGTTGAAGCAAGGAAGACCCATCGGATCCAAGTCGGATCAACGTTCAGTGGAAACATTACATCTACCCCCCCCCCTGCAATTCCTTGTAATGGTAAGCTGTGGAGGGTGTGGCAGAAACCGACTGAAGCGTATTGGTATCACTCAGCACTGTGCTATGAGTGATGACCCACGTTGCAGGGCGTACCTTGCTTGATTGAGAACCACTGCCAGTGGTGTCGACACTCGGAACCCCGGAAGAAAAAGAAAGTATGTATCAGACCTGGGTGAGTTGAATGAGTTGATTTAAGTCCATCAAGCTCATGGTCACAACTGCAGGTGACAAGGGGCCATCATACCTAGATGAGGGTAGCGCCAAGGACAAGGGTAGTGAAGACAACGCCGCCAGCGAGGTCCAAGGTGGAGGTTATGATAGTGATGAAGACAATGGAGAGGATGAACTTGAAGACGACGACAGAGACGATGCCGGCAGCAACACAGCCCCAATTGTCATTAATGGACACACTGTGGACAACGACCATAACTGGCCAGAGCTTTACTCAGACAGTGACAAAAGTGCAGACGATAGTGAGGAAGATGATGACACCGGCAGCGACTCGGCCCTCATCTCCCAGTACAACATCGGACTTGAACCGCGTCGCCGCACATGGTCTCCGGACCTCAAAGAGATCCCCCGCTTTAGTCAAGGGGCCAGGCAGACAACTCCAGAGTTGTCTGCTGATAGTGCCAGTGGAAGCGAATTGCAGCAAGATGCCGAAGAAGATACCAAGTTTGAATGGGTGCTTGAGGGCCTGGCGAATCTGACAATCACCAAGTATCCGGGTGGAAATGCGGGTGTGGTGCATTCAAAAACAAGCGAAACCGAAAATCAAAGATATGGAGCGCAGGTGGGAAACGGGTTGCGACAAAATGCATATGCACCTTTCGCATCTGCATTGGACTGGGAGATCGCCAAATGGGCCAAACTACGTGGACCAAGTTCAACTGCATTCAACGAATTCATAGCAATCAAAGGGGTAAGTCCACTTCGCAAGGTGCTGGCATCGTTATTGACCAGTCTGAAGGTACAAGAGCGGCTGGGACTTTCATTCAAAAACGCACAGGAACTTAACAAGTTGATTGACACTCACCTTCCTGGACATCCACCTTTCCAACGAAAGGAAGTCTTGGTCGGCGATGAAGTATGCAAAGTCTTCTATAGAGACATTATTCAATGTATTCGTGCACTGTTTGCGGACCCTGAGCTTTCCCCTCACCTGATCTTTGCACCAGAACGGCACTACGTTGATGAAGACAGGGGAGAACGGATATACCACGATATGCATACAGGGTCTTGGTGGTGGTCAACCCAGGTGAGGCATGGCAATGCCGTGTTTATAATCCCACAAGGCCGTGGGCTGACTCACATGCAGGTCGCAGTCGAACGGAACACACCGGGGGTTACCATTATACCCATTCTTGTCTCGTCAGACAAGACACAATTGACCCACTTTCAAAATAAGAGCGCATATCCCATTTACATGACTATTGGTAACATTCCGAAGGAAATCCGTCGCAAGACCTCGTCATGAGCCTATGTGCTACTAGGTTTCCTCCCAACGACGAAGCTGGAGCTTGAGAGAAACAAGGCCAAGCAGAGACGACTTACAGCAAATCTTTT
Organism: Lactarius quietus; assembly: GCA_015025155.1. Taxonomy (NCBI): domain Eukaryota; kingdom Fungi; phylum Basidiomycota; class Agaricomycetes; order Russulales; family Russulaceae; genus Lactarius; species Lactarius quietus. The sequence continues at coordinate 100,959 of WITN01000248.1, forward strand.
CCACGCATGTATGCGTTGTATCCTCGACCCACTCATTTTGGCAGGCAAGAATGGCATTTTTATGTCTACTGCAGAAGGCGTTGTCCATCGGAACCACCCCATATTGGCATGCTCTATTGGCGACTATCCTGAGCAGGTTTTAATGACCTGCTCAGTCTCTGGCGACTGTCCTGTCTGCGGCACAACTCGCGACCATCTGGGCCACTTCGATCCTGATGATGTGCCTCATCCACGCAAGCCAGATGAATTCCTTGAGGCTCTCAACTCGTTCTGGGGCGATTCAGCTAGTGTTGCCACGGCTCGGCTCAAATTGGCTGAGCCAGCCGAGCCAAGCCATTTTGAGCGGAGCCAAGCCGATCAATCGGCTCATGACCGAAACTGGCCCAGCTATGGCTCACAAGTTGGCTGAGCTGGGCTCAGCTGGCTGAGCCATCGCCCAATTCGGTCACGACCGATTGGGCAGGTGGCTGAGTCGGGGACTCAGGGCTTGCTGGCCAGTGAGAGTCTGACACGCTGTTCGAATAAGTCAACCGAGCCAGGAACGAGCTGGCTCAGCCTCTGAGTCAAGGAGGCCACACTGGCCAGTCAATCTAAGTTGGAGGAGCTGCCAGCTGCAGCGGCGGGGACAGGTGAATCCTCCTCCCTCATTTCCCTTCCCCCCTCGCCTCGCCCATCGCCCATCGCCCATCGCCCGCCAGCCGTCGCGCCTGCGCCCCACCCCTGCTCGTCACCCCCGGACGCTGCGTTGCGCCGCGCAGGCGGACGTTCCATCGGCACGCAGTCACCGCACCATGTGCGCCACCTGCGTATCGACGGTTCGTCGTCTGCGCGCCGTCGCCCTTCCCCTCTCTCCTCTCTCCCCCATCGCCCATCTCGCGCCACCCGTCGGACATCCCACTTGGCCCCACCCCTGCTCGTCACCCCCGACGCTGCGTTGCACCGCGCAGGCGGACGTTCCGTCGGCACGCAGTCACCGCACCATGTGCGCCACCTGCGTATCGACGGTTCGTCGTCTGCGCGCCGTCGCCCTTCCCCTCTCTCCTCTCTCCCCCATCGCCCATCGCCCGCCACCCGTCGCGCGCCCTACCCCTGCTCGTCACCCCCGGATGCTGCGTCGCGCCGCGCAGGCAGACGTTCCGTCGGTATGCAGTCACCGCACCATGTGCACCACCTGCGTATCGACTGTTCGTCGTCTGCGCGCCGTCGCCCTTCCCCTCTCCCTCCTCTCGCCCATCGCCCATCGCCCATCGCCCATCGCCCATCGCCCGCCACCCGTCGCGCCTGCGCCCCACCCCTGCTCGTCACCCCCGGACGCTGCGTCGCGCCGCGCAGGCAGACGTTCCGTCGGTACGCAGTCACCGCACCACATGCGCTACCTGCGTATCGACGGTTCTCGTCTGCGCGCCGTCGCCCTTCCCCTCTCTCCTCTCTCCCCCATCGCCCATTGCCCGCCACCCGTCGCGCCTGCACCCCACCCCTGCTCGTCACCCCTGGACGCTGCGTCGCGCCGCGCAGGCAGACATTCCGTCGCACGCAGTCACCGCACCATGTGCGCTACCTGCGTATCGACGGTTCTCGTCTGCGCGCCGTCGCCCTTCTCCTCTCCCCCCTCTCCCCCATTGCCTCGTCACCTGCACCTCCCCCTCATGCCCACGCTGACGGCTCTTCTCTGCCCGAGTGACGCGGGAGAGGGGAAGGAAGGACCCCGCTCGGATCCTTCCTCTCCCTCTCCCTCGCCACCTCACCACTTCCTCCCTCCCTCTCGCTCTGACCGGTCTCCCCCACAGATGCTTCCCTCCCCGAGCGGCGTGGGAGAGGGGAAGGAAGGATCCCACTCGGATCCCTCCTCTCCCTCTCCCTCAATGCTCGCCACTTCCTCCCCTGCGCCCTCCCCCTTTCTCATCGCTGTGCCCTTTGTGTATGTAGGTTTCAAGCATGCGAATATGTGGCTTGTGGATGTGCATGTGCACACATACCCACACGTTATGGGTGTACTTGTGGGCAATGAGAACGACCTCACGCAGGAACGATGGAGGTCTCCGAGGAGGATGATGATCAGTTTATAAACATGTAATAGTAGATAGTTTAATAAAGTACTCTAAACCAAGTATACGGAATACAAAATAAAGCACGGAATTGTGCTATTCGACACACATCGCGATCATCGAGTGAAGTGGCTGCATTCCCACGCTCTCGTCTCAGTTCCTTCCAAGTCTCGTCTTGCTTGATCTCTGTTGATCTCTGGTTAATCTTGGCTCATCCACTTGCTCTACTGCTCTAATTCTTTTTGTATCACACTCTACTCTATCTACCATGGCTGGATCTAGGAAGAGGGCTCCCTCTACCCCCAAAAGGACTCCAAAAAGGCCAAGGACTGCGAAAAATCAGGGTCAACAGCGTGACCTTCCTGGTGGGGCCTTGGAGATGTCCTTTCAGCTTGAAGGTAGGTCTTTGGTGACATAATATGTGCATGAGCTTATGCTGTGGTTAGTTCCACCACCAGATACCCTTCAGGCACCAGTTGCACCACGCCGTGTGCACTTTGAGCAGGATGGTTCATCTCCTGCTCCTGGTACCTCAGCTGGCCCCTCAGATCATCTTGGGCAAGAGGGGGATGTTTTTTCGGCCTCTACCCCTGTTCAGCATCCCAACCAGGTAAGTCTTTATTTTATTATCTTTTTATTCATTTAATTAACAAATTTAATGAAGGGAGACATTCACTCACCTCCGTGTGAGACATTTAACCTCAATGATGTATCAGGTGGCTCTCAGGAGGATGCCACTGATGCTGCAGTGGTGCCTGATGCTGGCCCAGCAACCCCAAGCTGCCGTCAGAGAAGAATTGCAAGACAGGCAAAAGCTGGCTCTAGGCGTGGCAAAGCTGCTGAAGATATTAGTAGGTTCTTTGTGGCTGATGATGCTGGGAAAAGGATGTGCAAGTTTTGCTTGTAGGCCTTTTTTATGATTTAACTTTTAATAAACTAATAAATTTATAGGGATCTTAATGACAAGAATCCAGCTTCTGTTCACCATTACAGTGGTGGTACAGCTACAAGTAACTTGCGGTCCCACCTTCTCAGTAATCACTCTGCAGAGTGGGTTAGTGAGTGTAAAAGGCTGAATATTACACTGAGTGGCAAGGAAGGAGAAGAGGCCTTAGCACTTCACACAGGCCTTCCTCTCCAGCATCAAGCTAAGGCCTGCGCCCCATTCTCTCAAGATGCCTTTCTTGATGGACTGGTTCAATTTATTGTTGCAACTAATCAGGTTTATTTTTATTTTCAAATCCACTCATTTACTAATTATTATTTTTAGCCTCTTAGGATTGTGGAGAGGGAGGAGTTTAGACAGCTCTGTCTCATGCTTCGCCCTGAGCTCAGAGAGGTGGATATCCCTCATCGGACCACTATGCACAAGCGTATTATCTAGACAAGTGAGGAGGCACTTGCTAATTTGTCTCAGGACATTATTGTAAGGCTTGACTAAATTTTTGTGTGGAAAAGCTAACTTTTTATTTAGAAAACCAGTGTTGGACGGGTCTCTTTTACCACAGATCTGTGGTCTGACCCTGATCTTAAGTCTTACATGGCTGTTACAGCCCATTGGCTACAGCTGGTTCAGCTGCAAGGTGGTCAGAAGAAAATAACCCTTAGAGCTGACCTTATTGGATTTGTCAATGTTCCTGAGAACCACACTGGACAGAAGTTAGCTGATATCTTCTATTTTATCATTGACAGAATGGATCTTGAAAGCAAGGTAATTTTTTCTTTAATTATTGAAATTTAGCTGACATGTTTCTTTTACAGATTGGTTGGGTGACAACAGATAATGCTTCCAACAACTTCACTATGTTGCAAAGCCTAGAAGGTCTCATAAAGGAAGATGTCCCCAACTCTGAGTTTTCTGCAAATTTCTGTCACATTAGGTGAGTAACTGATGAATAAAATATACTTTCTAACTCTTTTTAGGTGCTTTGCTCATATTGTAAACCTCACTTGCAAAGCCATGATTGAAAAATCAATGGAGAGGGGTGATGGGTATGATCCAGTTAAGAGGCTTAGAGAGGCAATTGCTCATGTGAGTCTACTTTTATTTTTTTTGATTCATAAGCTTATTTTTTAAAAGATTCGCTCCTCATCACTGAGGCGCAACCTCTTTTCCAGAATCTTGGTGGATCAGAAGAAGAAACCCTTGCAATTGATTCGCGATGTAGAGACAAGGTGGTCATCAGTCTATTTGATGATTACTAGAGCCATTGAGTTGAGATCAGTATGTTTAAAATTTAATTCAATAATTTAAAGGTTAATTTTTGAGTCAGGGGATTGATGCATTTTTTGGGGAGTCTGACATGCATGGATTGACTCATGAGGATTGGGAAGAGATTGAGATGATGGGGAGAGTTCTTGAGGTATGTGTATATTGTCTGCTTCTAATTTTGTATTGATTTCTCTATCAGCTCCCTCACCTGTTTCAACAAGCACTGTCTTATGAGAAGACACCAACTCTCTGCTACACAGTTCCTGCATTTGAGGGCTTCCTGTCTTCTCTGAGACAGTTGAAGACAGATGAGTATAGAGCTGAGTTCATTATTGATGCAGGAATTGAGAAGTTGGAGGAATACTATCAACATACTTTGGACAACCCAACATACTCACTTGCAGTTGGTGAGTAGTCTTCTTATGAAGCTGAATAGTTGCTTATGTAAATGAGAGCAGTTCTCAACCCTGTTTCAAAGCTTGAATGGTTCAATGAGAACCATTCAGCACATTTTGCAGCTCATGTTAAATCTCAGCTTCTTCAGGCAGTAAGCACTCTTAATTTTTAAGACTACTTCTCAACTAAAGCCCTGAGCAGCTTAGACCTTTGTATGCATCTCCAGAACCATCTGGTCAAGCCTTCACTCCCCCAGTTAGAGACTCTTCAGTTGCCCCTGCATCTGATATGAGGTCTACTTTGTCACGCCTTGGTCTGGGCAAGAAGCGTTCTGTGACACAGGCCACTTCATTGGAGGCTGAAGTTGAGAACTACCTAGCTGCCCCAGTTGCATTCCATGAAGATATCATTCAGTTTTGGCAGGTATGTGACAGTGTCTTATGAGTTGGGCATTAACAACAACTTAATGCTAGGAGCACAAGCAGCAGTGGCCAACACTGTACAAGCTAGCCATGGACTTGATGCCAGCTCAAGGGACCTCAGTCCCATGTGAGCGTGTTTTCTCTGCCAGCAAGGAGACAACCACTGCTAGGAGGAACCGCCTCAAGCCAAAGATTGTGGAGGCAACACAGATACTTAAGTTCCAGGCAAAGTATAAGAGGGGGATGAACTTTACTGAAGGGATTGCCATAGATGAAGAGTTAAATGACCTGGAAGAAAGGGAGGATGTCAGAGGTATTGATGATATAAGGGGTATTCTCAATAGCATGTGTGAAGAAGCTGAGTAGATGGAAATTGTTTTTGTTTGAAGTATATGTACAATGCCAGTGTTGCTATGACTTAACTCACATCTTTTGCTACCTTGAAGAGTGAAATAGTGAAAGCTCTCACCACCACCCTGCCACTCTCACCACCACCCTGCCACTCTCACCTCCACCCTGCCACTCTCACCACCACCCTGTCATGCTCACTGCCACCCTGTCATGCTCACCACTACCATGCCATGCTCACTGCCACCCTGTCATGCTCACTGCCA